>OMNW01006947.1:12560-62348 GCA_900303245.1 Selene dorsalis | reverse complement strand
CCCCTCCCCGACCCCTTTGTGAAGGTGCAGTGAATACAGAGGAGCCGGAGGCGGCCTGGCTGCCTTACAAAGGATGCTCTTTTCTGTGTCTCCTGCACTCCTCGTTCTGTTTCACTCGACATTCTCTCTCTCTCACAGCTCCCCGTGCCCTCTTCCTCTCGTCTCCCTTTCTCTCGTCTCAAAGCTGTCTCGCTTTCTTCTCTCCACCTCTCGCTCCCTCTTTTTTCCTTCATCCTCACCCCTGCCTCTCTGCCTCCCACCCTCCTCAGCGTATTTGTTTCACAAAACCTTCCATCTACTCCTCTCTGCTTCGCCTCCTCTGTCTCTCTACCTCTCTCTCTCCAGAAATGCATCTATTATTAACATACACCTCTGGCTCTTGTCGAAGACTAAACCAAGGTTCAGGCCCAGCTCCTCAGCATTTTAATCACCCATAATGAGCAGGAAATAATGAATAAAAGTGTTTGAATCCAGCCTGTTTGGGTGACAGCAATTAATTTATGTCTTGCATACTGTATGTGCAGCTCATCTTAACAGGTTCTTCCTGCATAATGTTGTATTTCTACCCAATATTCTCTATCCCCCCAGGGTTTGGTGCTGTTAGAAGCATACTGGTGCGTGTATATAAAAATCAATCTGGCAGCATCTGACCACCAAAACACAGAGTCAAACACTGAATCTGAGCTCTTTTTCCAGACGATAATGCATATCATGTCAGTTCTGCTGTCAGGGAGGAATTACTGTAACTGTAGAATCAGTTGTGCATGGGTTCCCACTGTGGGGATTGTGTTCAACTTCTCCTGCGGCAGGTTTCTGCAGTGGCTGCACAGGCACGCCGCTGTCAGGCAAAAGGAGAAGCGTCCCCGGTGACTAGCGTGGCCTCTTTTCATCATCTGCTTCCACACAGCAGGGATTCGGGGCAGGGATCTGTAAGAGGTCCACCGCTCACGGAGTTATATTGCTGCACGACTACAGAAACCCAAAATTCATCAGCACTTTGACTGGTGGAGCATGTTGAACTAAGGGATGCAGCGGTGGCTTTGTTGTAAAAATGACTTCCCAGGGCAGAGAGGGCTTCTACTGATGCTTCAGACAGTGGGAGAAGTCAGAGGAATTCATGAGGCAGACCGAAAATAAGATAAATCTGAGTGTGTCCCTTTTATCACTGGTTTATTTGTACTGGTAAACATCAAACAGAAACAACAGCAAAATCAAGAGCTGGCATCCACCCATACGTGTGATTATCGTTTCTCTTACATTTGACAAGTTAATTTACAATGGTTGTCACCAGCGTGACATGATAACGTCAGTAAGTAAAAAATATGGAAATGAACTGTTCCTCTGGATCTCATCCTCACGTAATATCAGATTACTTCCCGCACCTGTCACGCTGTTGGTGTTGATTCAATTGTCGCTCAAATCAGTCATGACAGGAATCCTATCAGAATCGAGTCTTTATGTAATTATGTGATAAAAATGTATCGATTCAAACCAGAGGGCAGTATAGGCTGAGTCGACTAGTGCCACAAATATGCTGCATTGTGCTGTGTCTGGGAGTGTGAGGTGCTGAAAAGATGGAGCGCTGTCTGTCTACTACATTCTCTTCCAACCCCTCTGGGATGTAAAGCACATTCGTAATCTCTCCAAACCTCCGCCAAGGTAATTAAGACATGTCACCATCTGTCTGTAGAGCTGGAGACAAGATCATGTTCAAAGTCTACAGAGATTGTATCACTTTAAGTAACAGGCAATGAGATTGCAAGTATAATAACCCATCCCCCTGCATGTTTCTCTCTTTGTTATAATACAGTATGTCCAGGTTACTGCATCCAATACCACATGAACACTTAAGGTTGTGTTGAGATATACAGTATCTCACACAACTAAACATTTTTGTACATGAAGTCGTTTTATACATTGTTGTTGTGCCTTTCATCAAACTTTGATCAAATGTCGTTATAAAGAAGACTTTGATAGGTTATAAGGTAGAAAACAAATGTGAAACGTTTCCCACAACCCTGTGCGCCTGCTTTGCCCCCGGATGTATGAGAGAATCTCACGGGTCCCTCAGTGGAGCAGTTCAAAAGAAGGCGTCAAATCCATGTCTGTTCCACAACAGGCCACAAATCCAATCCAAGAAAACAGGACAATGCAGGTCATAAATTCCAAAATCATAAAGTGCTCTCCAGAAGCCACTCAGACCTGGAGAGTTTGTCCCTGGCCCGCTGAATGTTTGTGGAGCCCTCGAGCTGTGGCAGCTCTCCACTCATGGACAAGCTGCGTTTGGAGCGCAGACTGGCCCCGGTTTTGGGGTAGGTCACGTAGCAGCGCTCTGTGTATGAGTCTACGTTAAGAGAGTGCCTGCGGTTCACCCGGGCTCCCCCTGCAGGCACAGTCATGTAGTGTCGGGGGGTCTGGTGGGGTCGTGGACCCCTGGGGACAGCAGTCCATTTGGTGGCCTGGCCAGGAACGGTCAGGGAGACGGCGGTGGCCATTTTAACCTCTGATGAGTTATTGCGGTTCATGTTCTCGAGCTCAACATCTGCCTGAGCTTCAGCTCTGCGAGACTCCGAGGGTTTTGGTGGAGCGCTGGGGCGCTTGGGCCTGGGAGCGCCTGGGGAGGCCGGGTGCCAGCTGTGGCTGGCAGCAGAGGTAGAGACAGTGCAGTCAGGGACGGAGGGTTTGGTGGTGGCTACAACAACAGGCGGTCGCTGCTTGGCTGGCTCTTGGGGCGGCAGGGAAACTCGGAGGCAGTCCTTGTCATTCTTTTCGGGACGTAGACCCTGTTTGGAGACGGACTTGGGAATCCCACAGCCGTGTAGCTGTCCGTCACTGCTCAGTGAGCGAATATCCCCCATCTCCAGAGCCTAACATGACATGGGAAGAGAGAGAGGGATGAAAGCCTCTGTTTCAGTATCAACAAAGATAATGAACAGGAGAAAGAACAAAACAGGGGGGAATCATGTCACACTGACCTTATCTGCATCTCCTTGGTTACACACCCTGTAGCGCACAATGAGGAAGATAATAAAGGCGAGAACCGAGGCCACAATAATCCCTCCGATGATAACCACAATGGTGCCGCCAAGAAACTGGGACTGCATGAAATGGCATCTGAGGTACTGTGGCTCTGTGGTGAAGTGGACGCAGCCTATCACCCTGGTGGCCGTCAGCGAGGTCACCTGGTCGTCGTAGATGGCCAACACACACAGGTCATAGTGAGTACCAGCCGCCAGGTTGTTTACCAGGATGTTCTTGCTGGTTGGGGGTATCATTCTGTAGAGAGAAAAAACGCTTTGTGAGATCTGACTTAGATGAGAGAGGGTTAAATGAAAGGAGACAGAAGCAAATCAGATTATCCAGCTTATTGTTTTGTAGGGATAAAAATGACATGACAATGATTTATCTCTCAGGGGGCTATTTAAGATCTGTCTAGGCATAATCTTTTGTGATATTTGATTTATTTTCAAAGCGTCAGTGCCGATAAAAGGTTGCTTTCAGTGGCTGGGGACGCAGGATGCTTCTGTTTGTTCAATTTGGTATAGCTGCTGCCAACATCTTATCTGTTGTTGACTTCGAAGTTAATTTGGAAAAAAGGTGCCTGTACCATGACTCTATCACATCACGGTGATTAGTGGTGAATATGGAGTGAAAGAGGGTAGAGATGAAAGAATGCTGTGTACATCCGTTTCTTAAATCACAGGCATCTGTGAAGTCTCTGATTCTTTTGTAAAACTCTGGCTTGACTATTCTTTCATCTTCCTATCAGTCCGTTGCCGACTGCTACCATTCTGGTCTGATTTTGCTGATTAAGCACGATCAAATAGTAAATGGTATACTCCAGAGAGGAAGTGGGGGTGATGGGGGATTATGAGTAGAAGAATGATAAGTCAGATAAAGTGCATTAGTCTGTTTTCCTCATAGGATTAATAGACACCACAAATAATCGTGTCGACAGCCAGGTCCAGTTCTTAATGACTAAATATCCAGAGGGATTTAAGCATTCAAAGAAGACTATGAAGGTGAAACAAGGGTCAGGGGATTTGAATTTCAAATCTTAAATTTGTTTACTAGATTCAATTCTGTTATTTGCCCAGAATCCACTTTATGTAATATCTGCTTACCTGTATACCAGGGAATCATCATATGTCCCATTATACTGGATCTGGAACATGCGGATTCCAGGAATACTCCTCTGGAAGTTAAACTTGACCAGGGCTGAGGTGGACGTGGCCTCAGCGATTACTACTTTCTTATCCTGGCTCGTCTTTGCGTTCCCCAGGGGCACCACTCCTGTCTCGGTCCCCGTTCCCGTCTTGGTCACCGTGGCGATATCTGATGACCCGGGGTCGGGCTCCTGCTCTGAAACTGTGTTGTTGGTGATATGCGGGAGCTTATCGATGACCAGGTCCACCGTCTGCTGGGCCTCGCCTGCCGGGTTGGACGCCACACAGGTGAAAGAGCCTGAAGCACAAACTAATTAGGTTAGTACTCCCACTGATATTTCCTGTGATTATACACGAGCATAGAAACACGGCATTAAAAACACATCTCAATTATACTTAAAGGAATAGTTCCACATTTTGGAAACTTCTTATCCACTCTCTTCGTGTTTACTTGCTCTAAACAGCCAATGGACCGACTGAAATGTTAGCTGTATGCTACCAAGCAAGGGACACACTACTCTCGTCTCTGTGTGTGTTTGTCTGAGTGAGTTCAACTCTGACTGAACTTACAACTCACCAGAAACTCTGGTTCGTTCTGTTATCTCCCTCCAGTCTCTCACCTTTTTCTCTTTAATCTCGACGTGTTCCTGAATCCTAATCACACAGCCTGGGGTGAGCACAAATTTCAACTCATACAGAAGTATTTGCAACTCACACAGCCATATCTCATATAAATGTGTTGTCTTATCTCTGACTTGGTCCAAAAGTAACAAACTCTGTGTACCAGAAAATAATTCATCTCTAATCAACAGGCTAATGAACATGCTGCAGCTCAGTTGTTTAATTCATGTTTAAAAACTGAGGTGCTATATCCAGCTACATATTTTAACTGCAAACTTGAAAATGAAATCATCTCGTCTCCCAGTTCAATAGAAAGCGAGAAAGTGGATTTCCTGAAATGTGTTTTATCCAGGTGGATTTTTTTGTTTCAAAATTAGCCACGAACTGGAATTGAACCACTGCAAGATGCTTTGTGATCAAGGTGAAAAAGTCACTTTTCATTTCTTTGTGATTCCAATCAGTGTGTGAGCCAGCGCATGCTTGCAAACTCTAAACTTTATCACCTGGTGCAGACAAATACTTCACTTCTATAGGCCTCTGTGTACACAAGCAAACAACTCATTTTGTTCTGTCAACAACATAAGCACAGCCACCAGGGGTGTAAACAGACCGGAGTCCTTGACGGTGCTGATGAGGATGTCCAGCGTGCCGTCTGTGTGGACCGTGGCCCTGGAGGAATTGGACATAAGGCGTCCGTCTGGGGCAATCCAGTGGATAATGGGGTCGGGGTCGCCCCTGGCCTTACAACGCAGAGTGACACTCTGACCCTCCAAAGCTCGCAGCTCCTGAGGCAGAGGGAGACAGTTAGCAGGAAGATTTCAACATACGTTAAACACACACACACACACACACACACACACACACACATATACACGAACACACTGATTAGATATTACACTACATACTAAACTGAAAAACTCTGTAGACTAACTATAATCCTTTGTGCTTTACCCAGACAGTCTGAATAACTAACACATTATAATTACTGCCCTTATTGACAAAGTTGTTTTGGAGTTAGCATGATTATGAAGGCAGGATTATCAATATGACAGAAGATTGCAGTATGTATGAGACCGATATAATTTCATCTGCAATTATGCATAATGGCTTTGCTGAATGTAAATGAGATGATATAGCTGTAGTTATTTGGTGAGAATTTGATCAGATAATTTTGTTTGGATGCATGAATCAAGAGCTAAATCACTGCAAGCTTTCACTGTGTAATAAGAGCCTTTCAGTGGATCCATCATAAACCTACAAATAGTTTTATTAAGATGATGACTGAAAATCCTGCTAAAGAAGTTCTCTAAAACCCTCCACAGGCCACAGTTCGATTACATTTTTCGAGTGCATTCTAGATATTTTACAGTACTCAGTTAGCTGTGTGGTCCAGATGAGTCCCACAAGTCCTGTAAGACTCCGCTGGCTTGTAAAGCTAATATTTAGTGTGACAGTCAAAGAAAGCACAAAGTGCCACCTTGGATTAACTGAGGTGGAATCCAAAGTCTGCCTCTGGGAACATAACAGTAGTGAGTGTTATGTCTTAACAGTACACAGTTCAATTGAAGGGTTATACCTGAGAGTGTCTAGTGATGAGAGGAGGCTCACACAGGAACTCTTCCTCTGATACCGTCCAGAAATAGCGTCCGTGAAGGTGTTGGGGTGAAGCACAGGTCTCCAGATCATCCTCCCTCCGTAGTCTCCGCAGCCACAGCAGCTCACAGTTACACCTCAGGGGGTTCCCTCCGAAGCTCAGTGCGAATGATGAGGGTCCCATTATCCCAGAGGTGGCCAAGACTCCCGCTCTTTGGAAAATAGGGTCAGGAGGAAGCTTCTGGAGCTTGTTGGAGGTCACATCGAGCCTTTTGAGCTTCTGCAGCCCAGAGAAAGTGCCCTCTGGAATGTAGCTGAGCATGTTATGGTCCAAGTTGAGGGTGTGAAGATTGGACATCCTCTGAATGGCCACCCATGGGGCACTCTCCAAGTTGTTGTAGGATAAGTCCAGCTCTTCCAGCGCTGTGAGGTCATTGAAGGCTCCAATGTGGATGTGGGTGAGCTGGTTGTTGTTGAGAATGAGGTGGTGCAGCTTCGACATGCCGCTGAAGGTATCGTTGGTGATGCGGGTCAAACGGTTGCTGTCCAGGTGAAGAGCTCGTAGGTTCTCTAGGTCTTTGAAGGCATAAGGCGCAATAGAGCCGATAGTGTTCCGAGAGAGGGTCAGGTCCACCAGTTTGGTCATGTTGGCGAAGTCTTTGCGTTTGATGCTGGTTACAAAGTTATCCCCGAGACGCATCTCCACCGTGTGCCTGTCGATGTTCGGGGGGACAAACAGCAGCCCCTTTTTGTCGCACAAAGTGGCCAGGTTGGGGTTAAGCATTTGACAGACACAGCGTTTGGGGCAGATTTGAACTTTGTGGGCCTTCACAGCCACACCGAGAACTATCAGATAAACCAGGAGAGACTCCATTTGGCTTTTCAGTCAGGTTAATACACCTGAAACAGATCAAAGTGAAGAGAAACAGGGGGAAACAGTTAAAGAAGACAAAGCATGACATCTGCAATTGTATCATCATTTGTATCATCTTTATCGTCTCTAATTTCTCTAGCTGTACATGTACAAAAAATCTCTCTTTAAAGAGGGAACCAGGAGGATATGCTCTGTAAAGTTGAAGCTTTTCCACCAGATTTGAAACATTACTTCTGCTGCCAGCACACAGCCAGTGTCACAACCAGCCAAGTCCAAATACTGAGCAGAAAGAGACTAGGTGACTCACTGCCCGAACAAACAAAAAGTGCTGTGCAATTAGACATGAAACTAATTAGTCACCTGCTGACTTGAGAACGAAACCTCCTCAGCAGTCTTATATGATTTTTGTGGCAGCTTTCCTTTTTAGCCCCTGCTCCCCTGCCCATACTTTTTTTTGATATGATAATGTCAGTCCTTTTATGTTTGTGTACAGAAGGATGAAAGTCTAGACTGGCGGTCCAAGGCCTCATAGACTGATATCTCCCAGGATCATATCGCCAATAGGAAGGGATGATTGGGCCCAGTGCCTCAGTGAGGATGTGCTATGCCTTGCTATTGATTTTCTCTCTGCTCTCTCTGCTTCTACTCTTACTTATGACACAACTGAGATGGGGGGATAAGGAGGGATCCATTTGATGAATCCCGAGACCTTGTCAGGGATATAACATGTCATAAAACTAAGAAAGTGAAGATCAGATCACAGCTATGCAGGTGCACCGTACAATGTCCCAGAGCGAGAGTGACATTAGCTGTGATTATATTTAGCACTGAAATTCAGAGTCATTTTGGTTTGAACATGCAATATTCGGCCCTCTGGGTGTCTCATTACAGCATACAGAAAGGAATACCAATCCAATCAAACACAGAGAGCAAGAGACCCAATCCCACAACTGTAGTAAAAATTCAAAGGCTAACCTTTAAATACTGAAGAGAATGGCTGATTTATGAATATAGCTTTCTGTGGTTTGCTGGTAATGCCTCCATTGTCGACTTTGGGTCTTGGAGAATGTGCATAAAAATCTTGCCTCAGCACAAAGCCTGCCAGCTGAGTACCTTCATGCTTCGAAAGCTGCTGTTGCACCGGAGCCGTGACACACAACTCGTGGTGTAACTGTCAAGGTAATAACCTTGACAGTCGGAGTATGAGGAAAATGGCATGGAGTATAGAAAACATCAGACTGGACGGGAGTGACACGCTGCCACGTGGGGGCACGTTTCCAACATGAGAAGGGGGGTGAAGAGAGCCTGGTGGCATCCACTGAAAAGTGTTTAAAATGTATCACAGCCTTGCAAGACCGCAAGAAGGAGGTGGTCTGAAAATATGGAAGGAATGGGAGCAATGGGAGCAAAGATATTATTGCAGGGAGCATGCTGGGTGTAACATTTTCATGAATAGTGCTGATCATGCAGCAATGAATCAATGTATTTTACAAGGCACAACTCTACCAAGTCGCAGAAGAAGCGCCTTTGGTGGGATGTAATTTGAGGTGCACTGAAGAGATGTGAGCGGGTGAAAAATGAACTGTGGCATCACTATTAAATGTTGCCATGGCTTTCCTTAAGGATGGCAGATGACATCAGTGTCAAGCGGTGCTGTAAAGCTGTGCGTGGTGGGTTCCAAGCTCCTGTGTGAAAATGTTCATATCTATTTCTATGTGTGCGCACGCGTATCTGAGAATAATCTGCTAAAGCTGAGGTGTATAAGCAAGTGGTGTGCCAACCACCTTCTGCTCTCACTCTGAGTGGCACGGCCTCTGGATGTGCAATGAGGCGAAGAGGACCTGCTACTTCCAGACTCGAATGGTGCTGAAGACGTGATATTGATTCACTCTGTGGAGATGGGGCTTTTTTCACTGCTGAAAACTCAGTCAAACGTGAAGAGAATGGTTGCAATGGTAATCCCTACAAAATTTGTTCCACGAGGACAAAAGGACAGTCCCTCGCTGCTGAGACAGGGCAGGAAATATCTCTCGACGACTCCCTAATTTGCATTTAATTATGGGTGTTCCACAGAGATTTGCATAACAGGTTGCACTCATCAGGTACATGAACAAATAAGTAGATAATCAATCAATGCATTCATCAATCAAATACTTCATCTTTAAATGTCACGCCCCCAGAAAATCATTATCCTCCAGGTTGGGTTGTTCATTATGGTGAGACGACTTGGGAGGGCCACAGATAAACAAGAAAACAGATAATCTACTGATGCATTAACTGTAATCTCCCTCTTAGTCAATCAAATGTTGGTTTACTACCTCTGAGCAGGTCTTTTTGCCCTCGGAGAACAGAACAGACTGACAGCACACACCCACACACACACACACACACACCAGTGGGTGGATTTGTGCATAATAGAGGTAGCTCACTACACAACAACCTCCAGCTATGGAGACAGACATTCATGCACAGCAGCAGCATTATACTGTAGGAGAGGATATCTATGGTCTCCCTGGGGTAACGTTCGCCAAGAAAAGCTTTATGCAGCATACTGCATGCCAATCGGCCGGTGAGGTCATGGGGAATATGTTTTCAGATGGTCTAACTTGTGCTGGAGCTTGTGAGAAAGCCTCTTCAATCCATGTCTGGGCAGGGACTGAGCGAGAGCAGCCCCGCGCGAGGAAGTTAATGAGATGAAGTCTGAGCGGTTCGCCCCCATGCAGGTGGACATGATGGCACATGGCAGCGTCTCACCTGGGTTACTCAGGGAAAAGGCAGCAAGACTTGTGCCACAGCCAACTATAAGCTGTTGTGTCAAGGAGGTAAACTGACACTGCAAACACTATCAACGAAACAGTGAAGTAGGTCCTGCTCTATGATACCAAATGGAGCTGCAGCAGCTAGTGAAGTGGATCATATTTTCACCGAGGTGGTAGAAACTCTATTTCACCAGGTAAACGCTCGTGTAGCTTGAGTCCAAACATCCTGACCAAATATTGATGCTGTTCTGGACCGTCTAACTGACACATCTGTGTTTGTGAATGCGGGCATGTGCTGTGACACCCTTTTTCCTACTGCCAATGTTAGAATGCGATAGCTCTTGGGTGACAGCCTTGATGCCATGGCAACACAGAAAACGTCAGTTTTTTGGTGAGATGTTATCAAAGGCTTATTTCAGATCGCCTAATAATATTCAGAACAAAGAGTCCTCTTCAGAGGAAAAGGCCTCAACAACCGAGGTTGTGGTTGAAGGCCACAGACTCAGTGTGTCAGTGACAGGAGACTGTACACTCAACTGATTCTGTGTTGGATCCAGTGTTTGGAGTGATTGAATCATTCTTCTCCTTCCACTGCTGCACACAATAAAAATCTGTGTGACTTGATGGAATGCTCTGATGTAGTTGAAATTATTTTTCAGACAAGCTAGTGTGTGTGTGTGTGTGCGTGCCAGGGGGATGGCATACTAAGCAGACAACACTGCATCAATAGAAGTGCTGTTCATCAGCATTTACAACTCCCTCTTGTAATTCAAGTGTTTTCCTTCACACGGTATCAGAAGAAATTCAGAGCCATGATGGAGAATATCTCCTGACTGGAGCACTAGTCCAACGAAACAAACAATAAAACCAGAAACAACTCATCATTGTTAGAGACGGCTGTTCCTTTACTGAAGCAGGAGAGAAATTCAAATGCTGATCACTGACTATGGATCTTAATTCTTCAACCGTGGTGACGAGCCATGATGTGAGGGGCTTATGACCTGGGATTTTCTTCTGGAAAGATGAATGCAGAATCCTTGAGCATCACCTCTGAATATCAATATGGCCTCTCCAAACAAATATTTTCCACAGTATGGGGCCGCAGGTCTGAGGGTTGTCAAGTCTGCCAAATGCCCAGTTCAATTTCAGGTGCAGGAAGTGTAAAAAAAGAAATCCTTGCCTTTCTTCGTGATAACACTATGCTTCCCTTACAAGGGCCCTTTTCACTTTACTGTCTGGATGAGGGGGAGCAGGGACAGTCCACATGAAATTCCTGATCAGAGTACCTATTGGCTCATTTTCCATCTTTCAAAGTCTCTCCTGTTTTCTACGTTGCACAGCAAGAAAATAGCTAAATAATGTATAATCTTCTCTTCCCTCTTTGTGTTGTGTCATCAAAATGCAGCTCTCTCACACTGGGTACACACACACACAACATCTGGACCAGGTGTACATGCGTGCGGGTTTGCAAACGTTAAATAATTTCATTTTGAGATCTTAACGAAAACACTTCATCTTATTTTGTGGTGGGTAAAAATTTAGGTCATTGCACGTGGAGCTGGTCTGCAGAACAGCCACATATCACTCCCCTGCTATCAGTGAAAGGTAGCAGCATAAGCTACATAACTGAGTGCATTAACAGAGCACTAAGAGCACAGAGAACAGCAAAATGAGGCGTGAGGCTGATTTCACTGGTCTAGCAGTTACGATGGTGCCTCAGGCTCTCATGAATAATAGGATATGTGATAACTAACACTCCACATAAGACAAGACCATAAGTCACATTCACCAGTCTCCATCAGTCATCTGGCAACATGTTCCTCTGCCCACACACTTATAACGTGATCACCTGGCTAATTTAGACTCTATCACAGCTTAATGACTGGGGTGTAATTTGCATATGAGCCAGAGTGAACCACGGCAGTGACCATCAGACAGCCTATCACCGTGCTCATCAAAATACACAATAAAACACAGACACATCTCACATCTGAAATCAATCTCATCCTGCACGTATCTGAGAGAGAGGCTGAATAATGGGCACATTAGCCACGATTCTCAGTTTCACCTGTAGGAGAAGAAGCAGCCAAGTGGATACTAAAAATAAAATTGCAATCCGACGGCATTCCTTGGCAAATGAAGAGGTTTTTGTTGACCTTGCGGTATACAGGTCCTGGGCTGGTGGGTTACAGCCACAACCCCTGTCACGGGGGCGAGATGGGGGGGAGGTGATCTGAGCCCTTTCAGATGCGTCCTGGGAGAACTAGACTACTTCAAGTCAATATTGCGCCTCTTGAAACACAGTTCCCCAAAAGAGTTCAGGAGCTGCGAGCCACACCGATTGCAGCCAATAAAATATTGAACTTACCTTGCAAATGAAACATCAAGCCAAGTCAAAGGAGGGTGGCTCTGAGCTTATTTCCTCCCAAGGGGGCTGAGAGCATACTGAGAGCGGCTTGCCTAAAATGGGACCGACGGTGTCTCTTGGAGATAATTCAGGTGTCCTGAAACACGCGTCTTGGCTCCTATAACATGTGACGGCCTGCGAAACCAGCGATGCCCTTCAAGAAATCCATGAGCAGCAGATAAAGGACGATTCCTCTGCGATCCGCTCCAATCGCAGAAATGTATCTCAGATTCCTCCTTTGGTAACAAGGGAAAAAAAAAAAAAAAAAAAAAAAAAAACGCAGCCTGAAGGGTCCCGGTGCGGCTCTGGGGCTGCAGCTGTGCGGGATCGCCTCTGCTGCGCATCCGCCTGTGTGCACCTCCACCAGAGAAAACGCCTTTGTAGCGACAGGCTGCTTTAATATCTACAGCGCTGTGAGTGACTGGTGCTGCGCTGAATCCAGCCAGATGTTCGTATCGCTTTCACGGGGTTTTGCCGGCTACGCGAGGCTCAGTGCGAGTTAATCCAGATTGACTGAAAGGTTGCTGCCATAATATATCCCCCCTTCTGCCCCCGGACGACTGTCAACCACCGACCCGGCTCCGTTTCTGACCAGAGGTGCTGTGCTCGGAATGGTAATCTGTGCGCTCCGAGCTGCACAGAGACCATTTGTGTGCATAGACAGATGCAATGCCTCCCAGCCTATCTCACAGGCAGGCATCATAATTTATTCATGTAGATTGAACTCCACTGCACGAAAATGTAGGAGATATACTGTTCTCTAAAAATTAAAAGCCATCAGCCTAAAAAGATCAGAAATGTTCATCAGATTTAGATAGGAGATGGGAAATGGGCCAATATTGGCCCAAACCACAGTCTAATTGATAATCCACCCATTCCTTCAGATCAAGCCTTTGCTGTAGGCTATCCGGTATGAGTGAAGCCAAATATAGCAGCCTATAACTGAATATTCCTGCATGTATTACATAGATTATTGGCAGGAAAGTGTTGAGTTGGCTGAAACTGAAAGCCTTGACTCCCTGTGGGTCTGTTTGGCACCCGACCCATCACTATCTGATGCAATGATCCTATGGCCTTTTGTGCAAGTTGGCAAAGTGGTCTATATGTGCACAAGTCCATTACAGAGCAGTGGTGCAGTCATCTTGGACTCACACACTCAGTGTTTTCTTTTTTTTCCCCCCCAGGAACAATGACCTGTACTGCTCCTGCAGCCTTGCAGCACTTTGAAAATAGGTGTTCCTTGTCATCCAGAGAATTACCCTGAGGATTTCTACTCCAGATCAATAGCTCCATCCAGTTACAACACATCCACTTGAGATCAATAGAATGGCCTAATACTTTAAGCATTCACAGTTCCACAGATCCAGAACAAGTCTGTTTATACTGAGTGTGTGTGCTGTGTGCACTGATACATGCATGATGAAGGCTTTGTTTTTTTTTTTCTTGTTGTGAGGTCGATAGATTAGCCATTCATTTCAGGAGTGATTCTCACACTGGCAACCTGCACTTAAACCAAGAAGAGGAACTGAAGTCACCAATGGGAAGCGAAGTGTTAATGTCAAGGCCTGCATGCGACCTACAGTGAGTGTCTCATCTGAGTCATCATGAACTGACAGTTACTGATATGAAATCACACTGACATGTCCTGGGTTTTACTGTGCTCCTTTACTGCTGTGATTCACGTCGGCCTCTCTCTCTCACTGAGGCGCGTCATCTAGAAACTCCTGGTAGGTGAGGCTGTCTGCCCGTTCACCTGTCCGGCTCTTCCTCTCCAGGAACAGGCCCATGTTGTCTCGACGTGGGTCGGCGATACTTCTACTCCAGGGGGTTTCTGTGATTCCCAGCAGCTCACGCACATGAGCAGAGATGATCTGTGGGGTGCACAGCAGAGTAAAGGCCTTTGATAGAGTATATGTTCACAGTATCTAACCTTTATTTAATGAGGAAGTCCCACTGAGAGTGGCACTTAGTCTTTCGAGGAGATCCTACCAGTAGTTTGGCACCATGGATAGAAAAGGTTGCAGGGTCATATTCCAAAAAAAGACTCACAGGCTCAACCGATTGAAATGATCTCGACTCAACAAATCTCAGGAGCCTTCATTATCAGTTTACTCTCACCATGAGAGACAAAGTCTTTTTTATTGTTTGTTTTGTTTTTTAAGTTTCTACAAAAAGCAGAGCTGGAAGCATAAAGGTGCTTTTAGTTAATTAAGTTTGACCTCAGGGAGAAATGTAAAACACCAAACAGCTGCTTACGCTGTAAAGAGTGTACAGCACTGCTTAAATTGGATGTCACACCTTTAAACAGAAGTGTACAATGGGATGAGTTGGCACAGACTGCACAGTGGTTTTAATGGTGCTTCTTTCTTAATTCTACTGTCGGCGAGTCTCATTATTTGTTTCAGTCAATATCTTATTCTGTTCTGTGGAGCAAAAACCGTCAAATGCGTGGTGTTTTCACTTGGTGAATTATAATAATTAGATACCAAAATTTGAATAAATTTAAGACACACTCCAGCACCAGATGGTGAGAGTTAGTTATTAAAAGTAGAATCTATTTAACAGTGTCAATAGTTGTGGTGACGCTTCCATCACCACTGTGAGTTTACAGCTCTGATTTGTGATGTTTCTGCTTATCATTACTGTTGTTACCTGAATGTCTTTAAAATCAGTAATTCCAAGTCTGGGCAGGTAGACACAGTTCACATAGATGAGCTTCCTCCCAGTGATGAGGTTGTCGGAGAAACATGCCTGTGACATACGAATATTGAGATCACATCATCATGGAGGCTGATCTGTTTTTAGTGAGGTCAACGTGAACCTACTTTGTACTGTGGAAATCCTAACGACTCGATCCATCCTGCAACATCATGACAAGTCCACTGTAGGAAACCCATGTTGCCTGTAAGCATGTTGCCATGGAAACTGTTACCTGCCATTAGGTGTTAATAGGCGTTTGCTTCACCAAGCGAAGAAAAAAACATAAAACACATTTAAAAAGTATTGTGGAGATGGGAAGCGGCGGAGTTTGAACAGACAGGTGTCAAACTGACAGGTACTAAAGTTCCCAGGGAGGCTCTTTCAAAGTTTTTAAAGCTTAGTCCAGAGCCAGAAACAACTCAAACCACTGTTTGTACGAACAGCCAATCAGCTTCTTGTATTTTAGGGCGGCTGACAAATTTAGCGATTTGATTGGCTCTTAGCTCGGTTTATCCCCGCCCTCGCTGAGCAGAAACAGCCAATGGCGCCTCGTGGCTCGCGCTGCCTCCACAGATCAACACATCACCCGCTGCGCTGCCAATCACGCGAGTCCACGCTGCTGCTGTTTTGTAGATCGAATCATTGCGCAGCATTTAATCCCGCCGCTCTGCCCCCTGCCACAGCGGTTAACTTCTCACTGCTCTCCGGCGTCTGGTGGGTCGGTTGAAGGGCTTTGGAGCAGGATAACACAAACCTGAACCCTCAGCAATGGCAGCGATTCTTCTCCGGTCGCTAGTGAAGAACACGGTAAAGTGAACTCATGCTAAGCTTCAGCAGAGCGGTGGCTTTTGTTTGACGCTTATACAACTCAGCGTAGCTAACCACCTGCGCTGCTAGCTAACACAGACACGCTGCACGCAGGCTCTTGTGCAACTATTTAATATTTATGTGGTGTTTTAAGTGGGCCACGCAGGGGCAGGTGTTGTTAGCGTCACGTGCACAGCTGAGAGAAGTCAGTGGAGCAGTCGAGCTTGGTTCTTAATATCCACCAGACCGGACACAATGAGTTTAATGCGAACTGAGGTCGACTAATGCTCTGGTGTGTTATTTCTTGCAGGCCCCCGTTCAGCTGGGTCGCATGTGTTACTCCTCCTCTCTGGTAAGACCTGCTACTTTCATAACCCCGCACGGATCAGTCAATGTTATGTCATGTGTCAGTGAAACTCCCAGTCTTACATCAGCTGCTTTCAGGCACAACTGAAACTTCATTTGTGATTTTTTACCAATATAGATCTTGCATGTTAAACATACACTGTTCAACATGCCCATTTATTTATTTTAGAATAATTTATTTTCTGATTTTCAGTTTAGCAAAAGACTCATAATCTCACGAAAACATAACCCCAAAGCCCTAAACTACGGTGGCCCTGAGAGCTCAGTTAACTGCAGTTTAAAATGCATGCAAAGACACAGACGTGCTACAGATTCAGAAAACAACAGAGACGATATCAACACGTAAGTGTTTCCAGGGAACACAAAAAAGTGACGGACCAGATAGAGGCACGCTTTTAGTTCAGTGCTTCTTGACTTTAGAAGCTCTGGAGACGGCCTGTTGGTGTTTGACAATAAGGTGAGTGTGTTTGGGTTATGATAACATCAACATCACGTGATTGAGCTTTTAGTGCCAGTGCGTCCTGTTAGGAGTCTTCTGTAGCCGGGTTTGGCCCTAGTGACACTCACTGTGATATTTCTGCAGTGCATGCTCTGTCAAAGTGATGGAGGGTTTTTTTTATGATTCTGTAGCACGTTTGAAGTTTGGTACTTTAAGCTCTCAGGAAAGGTCTTTTTATTCATTTCTAAGAGTGTATGTGCTCTCTCCAAGTGGAACAGGAACCTGAAAATGCACAAGGTAATTGTAAGAAACTTCTTTTTGGAAGGTTTCGAGATCATGTCAGAAGGTACTAAGCTTTGTACATGAGTGCAGTGTGAGCCCTTCCCTTCTCTATTCCACATCTA
Organism: Selene dorsalis; assembly: GCA_900303245.1. NCBI lineage: Eukaryota > Metazoa > Chordata > Actinopteri > Carangiformes > Carangidae > Selene > Selene dorsalis. Next base: position 45,212 of record OMNW01006947.1, on the reverse strand, counting down.
ACATGGACATTTATAATAAGGATCACTTAAAGCTGCTTTACTAAAGCCAGTAATAGATGCAGTTGTATTTCCAAAAAATACACAACCTCACCACCTTTCTCATAATACAGGTACTTGATATTAAGTGTATTGGTCAGGTTGATTTTTACAAATGGCGATCTGCAGAAGATGATTCCACAGTTTGATAGTTAAGGGAAATGTATCTATAAATTATACAGTGAGGCAAAACACTGACAAATTGTCTCATAAAATTAAAGAAACTCTGCTTTGACTCTCAAATAAGGTTTTGTCAGGACATAAATATCAATAAAAGGGCTAATTATTTTAAAGCTTAAATTCCCAGTTATACTGCATTGATTTTTTTCAACATGGAGCAGATTTTGCACCATTCACACCCTGCAAAGAAATGTTATCATTGCACTCTGTGCACTTTGTACTCATTACAATGCATACTCATTACCTGTGTCCCAGTTCCATACTGCTCTCTCACAGACACTGTATTTTCAATGCACTAATCTTCCCAGTGCAATCATCTATGGTTAGTGTATGAGAAATCAGTATAAGATGACACATCTGTGTGTATTGAACTACAGAGCCACTGCCAAAACCCATAAAGAGAGAACTACATATTCTTTCTAATAATGAATACTTACTGAAGCTCTTTTATATCCTCTGTACATTAGGGTTAGTAGTGTCCATCAGCAGCACAATCAAAATCAATCTTTTCTAAACAGTGTGGACATTAGACCTTTAACTGAAAATCATTTTTCAGTTAAAGGTCTAAGACGAGCGTGCTGAAGACGGTGACTGTATATGTTGTGATGATGGATGGTTGTCCCTCAGTGAACTCAGTAATGATGTAATCTAGCAGGGAAGGGATATAAACATATGTTTCTCTGATCCTCTAGCCCACCACCAAGCTGTTCATCGATGGCAAGTTTGTTGAGTCCAACACATCTGAATGGCTCGACATTCACAACCCTGTAAGTATTCATAGATGAATGTTACCCAATCTGCACACAGGCTGCAGTAACAGGATCTCCACTAAAAGCTTTCTACAAAGAACTGTTTCAGCTCTTTTGTAACTTGTGAACATTAAAGAGGAAAAAATATATCATGATTTCCCCATTTCTAAATTTCTAATGGCCTAATTTGTAAAGTGAGAGAAATCAGAGCCCAGTGTAAAGCTGGCAGATATTTTTAATATCTTCCAAAGGGCCTGCTGGTGAGTAGTTTGTTTGTCAAGTAAAAGCCTCTAGCAAGCCAGTGATGGCAGCTATAGCATGCATCTGCATTCATCCCATAAAACTAAAAACCCGTAAAGAATAGAAAACAAACACTGTTATTAACATTAATTTATTAATGTACAGGTAGCAATGCAAGTAATGACTTCCCCCTGCTCTTAGTCAACTTGTCTATGTGGACTGTCTCCTGCTCCTCAGGCCACTAATGAGGTAGTGGGGCGTGTTCCCAAAGCGACCCAGACGGAGATGCTGGCGGCCGCGGACTCCTGCTCCAGAGCCTTCCAGTCCTGGTCTGAGACCTCCATCCTCAGCAGGCAGCAGATCTTCCTGCGCTACCAGCAGCTCATCAAGGACAACATCGTAAGGAGACCTGTCACTTGCTCATGTGCTCCCATGTGATTGTTAAATGTTTCAGTCATGTGTCCATTTTAAGATTACAAGTTGGTGAACAAGGATATGTGTGCATATATTTTTGCTTTGAAAAAATGACTTTTCCCTGATGTCTGAACTTGTTTTTCGTGTCTTTTAGAAAGAGCTGGCTAAAATGATCACCTTGGAGCAGGGCAAAACTCTTGCTGATGCAGAGGGAGATGTTTTTAGAGGACTACGTAAGTAATGCACTGACTTGACTTGCAGCTGCGTTATCGGGTTTGGATATCCTGGTTGGATTGAGTGCGTGTTGTCTTTTATATCTGTATCTCCTGATGAAAAGTCCTTAACTCTGGAAACCCTTGATACCAAAGTCTGGGTAAAAAAAAAAGTTTGATTCCAAGTAGCTGCAGGGTGTCCATCATTTGTGTGCAACGTGATGCTCCCCGAAGAAGAAACTTTGACTTTAGAATCATGGGACCAAAGTTTACAGAGATTTAAACTGCTGTTCACAGTGCTTGTTGAAGCCTTTAGTTTTATCAAAACAAAGGTTGCAGGAACAGTATTCCTGTAGCATTACATTGTTCAGACCTGATATTTAAGTGTGACTAGCTGGTTTATTTTTCTGCTGCTTTGTAAAGCACTTTGCGGGCTCTGCTTTCAGTTGCATGCTATATAAAGATAATTCAGCCGGTTCCACGTTGTGGTTTCACTTTGGCATCAACAAGAATCAAGTGCACTTGCAAGTAAAAGATGATATATTTTAGTTATTACAAGACAGAAGGTGCCAAAGTATTTTTGACTTTGGTACAGCTCCCAGTTTTGGGAATGCCCAAATAATTCTGGCATGCTAACATTACTGTTATCAGCTGAAAGACAGGCTACATCTGCAGGTGAGCTGCCAGCATTTGAGATTTCCTGCAGCACTGGGAGCAGTGGTGCTCAAAGTTTCCACAAGTTCTATTACAGATTTCTTTACACAGGGAAAAGAAATCAATTAAGTTTTTATTAAGTACGAGGCTAAAGCACGAACTGAGTAATGTATTTTAATGTTGGTATTAAATCATCTTGTCATCATAGATAACTAGAATTTCCATTACACTTATTCAGACATATCCATTAGTTTTGTGATGCATCTCAGATCTGCACTTTTTAACTTTTTTTCTTTCTCCCTCCAACCTCAGAGGTGGTTGAACATGCTTGTAGCATTACATCCCTCATGCTGGGGGAAACCTTACCCTCCATCACCAAGGACATGGACACTTACACCTACCGCCTGCCCATCGGAGTGTGTGCCGGCATCGCCCCTTTCAACTTCCCTGCCATGATTCCTCTGTGGATGTTCCCTATTGGCATGGTGTGTGGCAACACCTACCTCATGAAGCCCTCGGAGCGCGTCCCAGGATGCACCATGCTCCTGGCTAAAATGCTTCAAGATGCTGGGGCACCAGATGGTACACTCAACATCATCCATGGCCAGCACGCAGGTGAGTGTGTGTGTGAGTGAGAGAATGATTGCTTATTCAGAAGCAAATCATTTCAGCGTATGATAATCAATGGGGAAACGTCCAAGGATGATTCAGATAGTAGTCATACACCCCCTGGCAATATGTATGGGGAAATTTCAATGATTCATGCAGCCTATATCTGTAAGTAACTCACAAATGTTTGCTGCTCGAGGATTTGAACCTTTGTGCATTCCTATATCTGGCCTGATGAACGCAGCACAGCCGAGGCAGAGGACGAGAGGATTCACATTATGTTTATCTTTTTGTAGCGGTGAACTTCATCTGTGACCATCCAGCCATTAAAGCTATTAGCTTTGTGGGCTCCAACCAGGCTGGAGAGTACATCTATGAGCGGGGATCCAAGAATGGCAAGAGAGTGCAGTCCAACATGGTACAGCACAACTTGCAGCTCTCACTTCACATTAGGGAACTTTCAGTTTTCCATGACAACCCACATATTTAACACTGTTCCTATTGCTACAGATAGATGCATATGGAGCAAAATATTCACTATTACTGTTACTATGACAACAGCTCAGTGTTTTGCTGAGATTTCTAAGGTATGTGATTAGCACTGTACTGCCTGTGTTTAATGTCCTACAGTCTACTGAAGAGAAACTGTACAGATCTGTGTCCTACATTTTCTATATTAGGGTGCCAAAAACCATGGCGTGGTGATGCCTGATGCCAACAAAGAGAACACCATCAACCAGCTGGTGGGCGCCGCCTTCGGAGCAGCTGGCCAGCGCTGCATGGCTCTCTCCACTGCTATTTTTGTAGGAGAGTCTCGTGACTGGCTCCCAGAGCTGGTGGAGCGCTCCAGATCACTGCGTGTAAATGCAGGTGATTCCATTTGTAACAAAGTGACTTCAACAAATAATGTATTGTTTGCATTTTATTTTTATTTCATTTTCCAAACAAAGTTGTCCTCCGTGGAAGGAAATATAACACATAAAGTGTTTGTCCTGAAGGTGATCAGCCCGGTGCAGATGTGGGCCCCCTGATCTCCCCTGAGGCCAGGAAAAGGGTGGAGTCTCTGATCCAGAGCGGGGTGGACGAGGGTGCCAAGCTGCTGCTGGATGGGAGAGATGTCAAAGTGAAAGGATATGAAAATGGAAACTTTGTAGGACCCACCATCCTGGGCAGTGTAACGGTGAGTGGACATCAACACAGCAACTTATTTTTTTTTAGCTTGTTTGCATTTTGTTTGTGTCAATCAAATGAAGCTCACCTTGCGTCTTGTAACTGGGGAAGAAAAAGGAGGTTTTAGCAAGTACAAAATATGTTGCAGTAGCGTTTCTGTGGAGGTGTTTTTGTTGTCCAAATGATTATCACAGATTAACTCACAGCAACTGAGTCAGTTTAATATGGTTGACAAATCTCATTATTTTAACTCGTATCTCAGTGTTCTCCTCCTACAATTTCTTGAATGCGCATTACTGTTAAATCTTCCACATGCAGCAGTTTTCCTCATCTTCTCCAGGTATTCATACCATTAACTTAATGAGCTGATAATGAAGCCAGTGAGTTCTGTGAAACGCTGGAGGAAACTTGGGTTTGATCTTCCTGCTGTTGTTTCCAGCCGGACATGACCTGTTACAGAGAGGAGATCTTTGGACCCGTGCTTGTCGTCCTGGAGGCTGAGAGTCTGGATGAAGCCATTTCTCTGATCAACTCAAACCCCTACGGCAACGGCACCGCCATCTTCACCACCAATGGAGCCACAGCACGCAAATATACACATGAAGTGGATGTCGGCCAGGTGAGGCTTGCTTTCCTAGAGACATACATACACAACTGTTTGAGTTCCAGTTTTGGTGGTGGTGTTTTTTTTTTTTTGTTGTTGGTTTTTCGTCCTTTTTAAACTAGAAATTCTTTGAATGATGTCTAGAGTCATCACACTCAAATTTGGCCTGCCTTGGCTGTATACCTAAACTAAACAGCAGCAGATTTTTTTTTTTTGATTGAGTTCAGGGTGAGAATTTGAGCTGAGTTTACTGTGGTGACAGAAAACAGACAGAAGGCTTTAAGTCCAGACAGTTTGGAGCTGATTTTACAAGGAGCAGACAAAGATGGTGCTCCAGAGAATGAACAAAACTCATGAACAGACGACATAAGACTTTGTTCATTCCTCAGTAGGGAAATCTAAAGTAACAGCAGCTCCAGCATACGAGGTAGAAAAAGACAGTAATAAATGGGTATGTAAAGAAATGAAAGAAGAATAATATAAAATTAAGTAAAATGTACCTTAGAACAACTGAAAATGGATGAATGCAAATTTCTGAGTTGAAATGTTCCTTCTTTATTGCATCTTTCACCTGTTAAAAAACCTTGTTCTTTTTAATGGGCTATTAAGCCCAATTTTACTGCACAGAAATCTTGACTTGTTGACATGTATTATTAGCTGAGGTTGTGTTGATTCTGCATTTGTACCACTTAGTGAAACCTTTAAAAATGATTTTATTTGTAAAAACACACAGATTCAAGATTTTTTATTATCTTTTGTCATCTCCATATTTTCCCTTTTCCAGGACATACAGAAGAATCAAAAAACAGTTTCTCTCTCCCCTTCAAAATAAACAGTATGAAATATAAATTAGGCAGTGGACAGACATGCAGGAAAGCAATTGACAAAGCTAAGAAAAAAATATTTTTGTGGGCCTTAGTGGGTTAAAGGTAACAGAGGATATACCTATAGATATGTTTAAAAATGGAAGTACTGTGCTTTTTTTTTAAAGTATTTATTACAGGTTTTTTAGGCTATGCCAAGCAAATGTAACATGTCTTACTCATGTGTGTACAGATTGGGGTGAATGTGCCCATCCCAGTCCCCCTCCCCATGTTCTCCTTCACTGGCTCCAGAGGTTCTTTCAGAGGAGACACCAACTTCTATGGCAAGCAGGTAAATGAACAAGTTGTGTTGCAAATGTTGGTTCATTACACATCACTACACATCAGAGTGGAAACTTGAATTTGAGTGGTTAACTGACACAACACTTATCTGTGTATCACCAGGGCATTCAGTTTTACACTCAGATCAAGACGGTGACATCACAGTGGAAGGCTGAGGATGCCACTGTGACGAGCCCCGCTGTTACCATGCCAACCATGGGACGCTGAGCTAAACTGACAGCATCCAACACAACCTTCACTGACTTCTCATATGCCTTAAGCCCAAGGAGGGAATTGTGGGGATAAAAACAGGTTACATGATCTTTTTAGTGTCAACACCAGGCGTTTTTAGTTGGTGATCGTACTTTAAAAATCCTGGACACTGTTATTGCACAAACACACATCGATGCGACTGGTGCTGCATTTGGAGACTGGGGGAGTTGGGGTTGGACTGATGCAATGAATGGTGCTGTGGGTCTCTCTGTATGGGTTTGTACTTTTGTATGTTTTTGTCCTGTCTGTCTTGTACTGACTGCGTCTGCCATGATTTAATCATGGATCCTTTGTGTGCTCTAGTGTTAGGTTTCTTAAAGCATTAAGGAGAAATTCAAATGGTCAGACATTTTGCTGCTGAGCAGTGACTGCAACTGTCTTCCAGCTGTATCATCTGTGACTTGTTCTGTTTATCAGCACTTGGTAAATTCTTGAAAAATAGATGTAAATGAAACAAATGTGACATCAGAACAAGGACATATCCACTCCACTGAAGTAATGGTTGCTGCTCATGTCCTCCAGATCTGTCCTACTCTATACTGTCCAGTGGTCGGATTAGTGTGTGTGTGTGTTTGGTGTCAGATAGCAGCTCAGCTGTATACTTAAGTGTCTTTTCCTCTCCGGTCATTAACAGTATAGAAGTTGGATTGCAGTGTTTTTTTTTCATGTCATGAACTTGAAATTATATTCTTCAGAAATCGTAAATGAAGTCCATGGGATGAACAAGATTAAGTGTTGGACATCTTTTCATCACTACTTTGTCAAACTGTGTCCCCTTTACTCCCTCTGAAGTCTTGTTGCTAGAGATGAAAAGGTATCAAAACTGTCATTTACCATTTGAATAAAGATGCTGTAATTTGATGCAATTGAGTTATGATTTTTACTTTGTTTAATGGAGCCGCTGAATCAGTTACAGTTACATGGTACTGTTCACTCCACAGCGACAATATATTCTTCTGCCTCAGCCTATAATTCCCTCTTTTTTTTTTCAGGGGGGTCAAACACAGTCCAGGGCTCAAAAGACAATACAGAGCATACACAATAATGTCTTATGTCTCAAAGAAGCTTTTCTTCCATTCCACTGATAATGGTTGGCCACATTTGCCTCAAACTCCAAAACTTTCCAACCCTTTGGTGTCTCTTCTGAGGTTGACTTACAAAGAATCCCATGATGCTTTTCCACCTCAAATTCCCTCCAGCTGTGTGATGTCTTCCACTGTAATTTACAAATATTTCTCAATTCATCTCCAGACATAACTATTCCTCCTCCTCTTCCCTGTTTACTGCTGGTCAAGGATTTGTGGGTTGGGTTGGATATTCAATATATTACTGTCTGCATCTTCCAGTCCCTCAGTCATAATTTCATTTAACCGATGTCTCACTTATAGCTCTTGGTTCTCCGATCCATAATTCATTTTGAGAACTCTTTAAAAAACTCATAAAAAGATAATGATGACCACTGAAAGTTGGCCCGTTTACAGCACTGACAAAGCCCCGTCTGTTATCAAGTCAGCATCTTTCATTGTGACTCCTGTGCACGAGACCCACAACAACTGTTGTCCCCAGCGATGACGTCACGGGGAGTCAGCTGTGAGAGGACTGTTAGCTAGCCGGACATCATGGTGAGCGTCAGCTGTGTTCAGCGACCACCACACGCTTCATTACGTCGACCTACATGCTCCGTTGTGTTGTGTGTTGCATTGTCTCTGGTGTGGCTTTAAAGTATTATCTCAAAATGTGAAGTAGTTCGGTGAAGCCGCGGAAGCTAACGTTAGCTAGCTAGCTTGTTAACACACTTCACCGACGCAGCCGGCCGGTAACGTACTTGTTGGAGAAGTAACGAGACCGAGAAGCGAAACTTGTTGAACTCGTACTGTATTTTGGATGCAGGATATCATAGTTGGTGTGTTTATGGAGGCCCAAGAACCGGAGTCCGGTCACCTCGAGGCACGGTTGTAGTCGGCTGCTGTACAGGCTAATAATACTGTACAGCTCCAGTCTGTCAGTAACCGACCACTCAACTCCACCGCAGCGTGTGTAGTGTCTGTTGTCCTCAAACAATACACAATCCAAATCAGTTAAAAGGCCACTGATGCGCCGTAGGAATGGGCTTTATGTTGCGTTTTCTTAATGACCCCCCCACGCACCCCCAGACAATCAGTAAACACCTGTTGCCCTGCTGCTCTGGTGCACGCTGGTCTGAAACCAGCCTACTACATACATGAATAATCTCATGTGCCGGTAGCATCAGGCCAAATATCAGTTACTGAAACTAAATTTGCTAAATAAGCAAACAATGATGATAAAAACTAGATAAGCAGAACTAATTATTTAAAGTACCTCAAACTCAAAACTAATACATAGATAAGAGAGAACTAAATAAAGAGTGAATAGCACCTACAGCTGAGTCTTCTCCATATTTCTGTCTAACTCCAGTGGAGCAGGCTGATTAAACACTGCTTCTGTTCCCTGGCAGCGGATCATTACCTGTACTAACATTTGCTGGTTCCTTTCCGTTGATACTACACTAAAGGAGCTTATTTTCAGTTAGTTATTGTCTGGTAGTGTAAAACTCAGTATTCTGCGACTCAGTCCCTGCAAAGAACCAGCACAGAAGCTCCACAGGCCACACCAAAGCATCAGAAACAATAAGACTATATTACTTGCAACAGCTGCCTGTCTGCTGTCATGGTTCCCAGTGTAAATATCAGCTAACTTTCAGATCACAGATGATTATTGATCAGTTAGTATTGATAGTAAATATTGACTTAGGTGTGTAATGTACAAAGACAAGTTTAAAGAGATTAAACAAACCAATAACAACTTCATGTTTATCACATTTCAGTGATAAATCAGTAACATTATCCTCTAAAGTCATGTGTCCATTTGTAGAACTCTTTTTTATTCTCAGGTCTGAAAACTGTAAAACAACAGGTCAGTAAAAATGTATCACGTCCCTCAGTTTTCTGTGTGATCATGGTATCTGCAGGGTTCCCATACTGCTCCACTGAGGATCCTAAAACATCAACATTCATCATGCAATGCATCTGAATCTTGTAGAGACATGTTGACATATGCCTGGGTTGCTTTGTATTGATTGTTGTAAGTATTTAAGTCCAACATGGTGAAACGTGGTGAAGTGATGTTTTCGTAATTGTCTACAAGACTTTGCTCAGCAGGTAGAGAAGGTGATTTTGGGATGTGTCCCTGTGGTTGGCTCAGTGGTATGATGGGGTGTGGCTGAATGCTCTTGTGTAAATACCTTAATTGCTTCTTGTGCTGTAATTTACCGTCTCCTGGTAGCGTCAGCAGCAGCTTGAGCAGTGTGATTAAATCACTCTGTCACATCGCTCTTAACCAGAAGAACTCTTGGTTTTTTTGTTGATTCTCCAGAGAGAAGATGAAACCCAGCATGCCACTTCTCCTCCTGGTCCTGCTGACTGTCGCGGGGCTGAGCCGGGCCCAGGCCAGGACCTCTCTGCTGGACCTGACCAACAGCATCGTGAGCGTCCTCCCCAGCCTCAGCCGTCCGGCTAACCACAGCCGCATCTTCTACGCAGTGATGTTTGATGCGGGGAGCACGGGCACGCGCATCCATGTTTACACCTTTATCCAGAGTGACTCAGGTAATGCCGGGCAGAGCTGCTTCCCTCTGCTCTTTTACTCGTTTGACCATATCAACATCCAGGGTGAGAATCCTGTTTATTCTCAGGTAGCGCAGATGTCATATACAATATGAGCAAGATAAAGAATTGCAGATTTACACGGCAACACCAGAGTAACAAGCTTTTTCTCCTCCATCCTTACAGCCTCTCAGTTCTGTAAACCTATAAACTCTTAGTTCAGGGGACATAGGTGACACTTGAGTTCATTCACTTTTTTGTGATAATCCTATTTTGTCAAATTTAAGTCAACATGCCTCATCGTGAATAAGAGGATATAGTCTGCATGTATGCTAAGCAGATTTAGGCCTCTTAATGCTTTTAATAGCTGCTGCATATTTGATGTGGGTGGGTCTTGTATCTTTTAGAGGAGCTGCCTGTTTTGGACAATGAGATGTTCCATTCCATAAAGCCTGGTTTGTCAGCATATGCTGACTTGCCTGAAATGGTGAGTTCATTCTCATATCTAATCAATTATATTGAGCCAAACAGAAAAGGTCCGCTGCCTCTAACACTAGTCAGAATCACTGCCAATACCCTCCCTCTGTGGAGAATCACACTGGTGATCAAAGTAAGTAGGAAGTGAGAAAAGCAGAGCAACAAGTGAAGATTGAAGACAGTGTTTTCCCTGTTGCTGTGTGTGATTGAAGGCAGGACACACGGTGAGGATGCTGTTGAAGGTGGCCAAGAAGACGGTGCCTCGCCTGGAGTGGAAGAGGACTCCCGTGTTCCTCCGAGCCACAGCTGGACTTCGGCTGCTGCCCGCTGACAAAGCTCAAGCTCTCCTGGATCAGGTGACAGAACGCACCAATACCAGGTCATGACACCAGATCTTGAGTTCTTGAGAGCACTGTTTGCAATAAAGCAAGATTCAGTGGAGGAGAGGAAGTCGTTAGGCGCTAAACTGTGTGACACTTTCAATGGGTATTGCGATCTCTTATCCAGTGAAGGAGCAGGCAGAAGAAGAAAGAACATCTTCAGCTCTATGGCAGGTGGTACAGACAAGAGGAAAAGTATTGTTATCAGAGCGCAGCGAGCTTAGTGTGGATGGCTCTTGTGGAGGGGATAAGATAGTAATGGATGGCCCTGGGGCACCTTGGAAGATAAATGATACTTTATTAATCCTCCTGAGGGAATTAATTAATCCCTTCAAGCAGAGGGCACCTCTGGATGAGCTACCATTACAGTAGATAACATTAAGGCCATTCCTCTGTCTCCCCCGTGCTCTCCCTCTCCCTCTCCCTCTACCCCTCTCTCTATTCACACCCCTTCCTCTCTCTCCTCTTCTCCCACAGGTTCAACATGTGTTTGATGAGTCTCCTTTTTTGGTTCCAGACAAAAGTGTCACCATTATGAACGGCACAAATGAAGGTAACGTCTGCCCTGAGAGGCAGCACGTCTATCAGCTATCACAACCACTCATGTTCTTTCTGCAGTACTTTGTAGGTGGCATCAGCCACCCCCCCCCTGCCCTACTTTTTTACTGAGCTGTGCAAAGTCTACAAGGAACGTTTGTTTACTGCAGACATTTAACTAAACTACCATAGATTATTGCTTTTTTTGATGACACTTAAGAAAATGTAATTGTTTTCTACCACAAAATCATTGTGACCTTAAAAGGCTGTAATTATGTGGTGGGAGATGTTAGTGTCTGTTGTGCCACAGTGTCATTGATTTGTCAGCATTTTTTTCCCCCCCAAATTACAGCTCTGACTCACACGTGTGCACATGTTTTTGTTTGTTTGTATATCCTGTAACCATTGCAATTTCTGTTAAAATGTGTCATCACCTTTTCTGAAATGAACTTATGCTTACCCCCAAAAATCACTGTTTCCTGTTTCTCGGTTTGTTTGTTTGCTAATTTTGTACATGTAGGAATCCTGGCTTGGATATCTGTGAACTTTCTGACAGGTAAGTGCCGTCTGTGACATAACGCTGAATATTTTTCCTGATTTATATTTCCTGGGCTCAGCCACTGTGGGTTCAAATTTAACTTGGTGTCTGAAATCATCCGTATCTTATTATAGATCCTTGTTCACAAATAGAGGCTGAATGTACACAGTTGCAATTACCTTGCCTAAGGCAGATTGCTCTGATCTTTATCAGGCTCAGTGTTGGGATTTTATACTTTTCAGTTGCACGTGTGTGCCAGCTAGGCCTTTTGAAGATATCATCAGAGGTACGAATGATTAGTTCTTCTCCGTTGTGGGTGCTGGATTAAAGTAGGAAATGTTTTTCAGGTCACCTCAACGCACAAACCAAGAAGACGGTTGGAATATTGGATTTGGGGGGAGGATCTACACAGATCACTTTCCTGCCAAAACTGAAGGTCTGTTGTTTGCATATTGAGTGATTTCACATTAAATCTTGAACTTCTGATCAATAAACCACTATGTCTTCTGTATTTCACCATAGAAAACCATTGAAAGCGTTCCTGTTACTGATTACATTGCCAGATTTGACATCTTCAACTCAACATTTGAACTGTACACTTACAGGTAATGAATAGATGATTAAAAATAATTAATACATATTTGATAAAAAAAAACTATTGAGTCTAGATTTAATTATAAGTAATTGCATCAAATAACCTCCAGATTGAATCTCTTTTGATGATCTCCATATATTTTTACCTTTTAAATTGGCCTCCTGTATTTATTATCTTTGTTGTGTTCCAGTGCCACTGACTTTGTTGTTGTAACTTCACTTGGATCTGCTTTTAATTAGGAAAACTTCTATTTTCTGTTTAGTCATTAGGATGTGAATAACTGGCAGGCACCATTTGTTTGGCCTATTTTCAGAATGACTTATTTGTTACAGTCTGGTCCTTGTTGGTTTGTAACTGTTTATCAACCCTTTGACTTTGTCCAGTTACCTAGGAAATGGGCTGATGGCAGCACGGCTGGCCACGCTGGGCGCTCTGGGTGCAGAAGGTAATGTTCTGTACATGCAGGGAAGCTGCTCTGTAGCCATTAGCTGTGGGTTAGTGTTGTTCACTGTGAGTGTGTCTGAAGGACACTGAGACACACCGTGAGTCAGTTCTCAGAACAGGGTCTTGTTTTTTTCCTACCTGCCCATTCTGTTGAATACAGAGAGAAGGATGTAACAAAAGAAAGATGGTTTGTGGGATGTACGTAAAGTCCTTCTTTATGAGAAACAATTCAAGTGAGACCCTCAGATGAATCACTGAAGGGCTTCAGAGGCAGTCAGCTTGGTGACGATCCTGTGTTCTTACCTCAAGAGATTGAATTGAGTCGTGTGTGCAGGGCTGGAGTGGAGGATTTTCAAAAGTTCCTGCCTGCCAAAGAAGTTCAGTGATCAGTGGAGCTTTGGAGGGCTAACCTACCATGTGAGCGGGGACCCAGATGGTAAGATCTTGCTGTGAGGAGAATGAATCCGAAACTATTGTTTAGGGGGAAACATCCCTCAAGTTGTCCCTTTACAGTTGCATTAAACCAAGAATTATAACTGAGGTTATATTGAGCAAAACACAGGATTGAGATGTTTTTGATGGCACTGAAACATATGTATGTTTGCAAAGCCCATTAAAATGTAGTGAAATGATGCATCATTTCATGCATATTAAGTATCACCAACACAAGATGCTTAATTACACTCCTCTCTGTGTTTCCTCTCCAGGTTTTACAGGATTCAAGTACTGTTACCAAGAAGTGCTTAAGGTGGTGAAGGGCATTATTCACCAGCCATATGAGGTTGAAGACACCAATGTTTTTTATGCATTCTCCTATTACTTTGACAGAGCTGTGGATGCAGGTCTTATCGGTTAGCACACACACACACACACACACATACACCCTCTGTACACACCTTTCATAATTATGCACAGCCAGCAGAATGTTATTACCCGTCCTAATGCTAGACAGAGGTGGTAAAATTGTGAGTCATCTGCTCCTGTCTCTGCGGATTTGATGAGCTCGAGGTGTGTAGTTATTAGAGAAATTGCTATCTTCGGCCAGTCCACATTCAAAAGCCACAGGCTTTATTATAAGTTATTGTGGAAATACACTGGTAAATCTGCTCTTGTAATCAATGGTATAGGATTTTAAATGTGACCCCAATCACCTCTTGTTGCAGATGGAGTCCACGGAGGGATGCTGGAGGTCAGAGACTTTAAGAAGAGAGCCAAAGAGGGTGAGTTGGGCAAAGCGTTGCATCGTTATCATGACAGATGTGCAGCTACCTGTACTTGAGACACTGTGTGCATCTCAATAGTCTGGACTTGTGTCCTCGCTGCTTTCTGAAATCCTGCCCTGAGCCTCTCAGCAGAATACAGATGGCTGATTATCCAACCTAACAGACTTGTTTCCTCCCCTCTTCTCTGCTCAGTGTGCAACAAGATGACCAAGTCCCCTCCCATCAGCCCTTTCCTGTGTATGGACATGACCTACATCACTTGTCTGCTCAAGGATGGGTTTGGCTTCAAGGAGAGCTCTGTGCTACAGGTGAGGTGCTGTTATAGAACACAATAAATAGTGTTTGTGAGCTTGCATACAATCATGCAGCAAGAGAAATGGACACAAAGCAACAATTTCCAAAATATGAAATGAACTGTTCCATCTTTACAGCTGTGTAGTTCTATTAATCATCAAGTCAAAGACACGAGTTCAGAATAGCTTTGTCATGACCATTTTCCTATATAAGAAGAGTGGCTGATCAGTAATTACAAAGATGGTTGTATCTGTCAGCCCTGACATCAGGAGCTCATAATAAACAAAACACTTACTGCTCTTTGTCATAAAAAGTACATGAAAAAGGAGTTTGACACACAACTTCTGTTACTTTTTTTATTTCAATAAATACAAAAGGCATTTGAGTGATTTGGTGTTGGGTTTGTGTCCCCTCTCAGTTGACCAAGAAAGTGAACAATGTGGAGGCAAGCTGGGCTCTGGGTGCCATACTGGATCACTTCCACAACCTGAAGATCCACTGAGGAACAAACACTGCTGATGTAGGTGGTGCTCAGTAACAAAACATAACAAGTAATGGACACTATGTTATCTAACACCCCCAGACATCGGCTGTTTGTTTCATAGGGGCAGAACTAACCACATGAGTGATTCTTAATCTTTTGTAAAAGGCAGTTATTCTCCGGTCTTACTATATTGAGCTGTAAATGAGCACTGTGCTGCCTTCCTCAGAGAACAAGTGAAGCACTGGAGGTTTACATTTGAACGACAGATGTTAGCAATAACACACTCGGTTAATGCAGCTTTGGACATTAATGGATACACATAGAGAGATAAATGTATTTGTTTTACTCAGGGTGATGAACATGGTGGCCTGGCTTTGATAGGCTGGTGATGCTGTGTAAGACCAGTGTTTACATGCAGTGATATGATCGAGTGTGCTTCAGCAGTTTTCAGTGTTTTGTTTTACTAACAAAGACAATGGGGTTTACATGAATCTGGTACATTTAGATTTGTACAGGCAATCCATATCAGCCACTGAAGTTTTGGTTAAAAATAAGTGGCACTCGCTGTTGGTTTGAGACCATCACTGCAATTCAACCTCTGACTCCTGTTTACGATGAGAGTGCACACAACAATGCATGGTCACTGTATTTTCATAAACTCTTAAAACCCGTCTCAGTATTTCTTTGGGAGCATTTATTTTCAAAAACTTGAGGAAGAAGGTTGTTTTTACAAACTCTGCCCTTTTACACTTGTCAAAATAAAACCATCATCGGTTGCTAATTACAAATATCTACATGGGTTAAAGTCAGAGATTCATCTATGTACAGATAGACGTCTATATTTAGTACTCTGGTGACTGCGAGTCTAGTTGCTGATGAAATAGACAGTGTGTGTGGGTGACATTTCTCATGGCCGACTACAGCAGCGCCACCACATCTTCACCATATGCATGGCCTTCGGTCGTCATGGTCACCAGCTCATGAGGCTGAGATAGAACTACCACTGAGTCTGCGGAGCCTGGAGGGAGGGATATCAACACAAAGCCAAGGTCAAAGAGGAGAAAACAGTAAGGCCCAGCTCACACACAGCTTTATCACTGCTTTACTTTTGTCCTTGAAGTTTCTAATAACTTTCATTGGTTTCAATGAGGAGTGCTGACAGAAGGTCAAGAGAAAAAACAGCAATACAGAGTCTTTAAGAAGTAATCAAAGTCTTGGAGAGGTGAATACATTAAACACTTACAAAACACAGACAACACACTGATCCTGAAAGTGAGCCACTGAGCTGTGGGTGGGAGGGTCTGACCATGGAGAAGACATATGTTCCTCATGTGACAGGACAGTTTGACCTTGTATCACCTTACTCTACAGTCATCTGGCAGTAAATAACAATCAAGTTAAAATGTTTTTCTACATGAAAATGACAAAGGAAAGTCATGTCACCTCAGTCACTTCATGTTTTTCTTATGTGCTCGAATCTCAGAGTCAGGAGAAGCTGACCCAGTCACAAACAGTGATTGGAAAAATACTAAACAGGACATTAGCAGCACCACAGGTGGACCCAGCAGCTCTGTCATTAACACATTATGAGCTCTGCTAAATGAGTGTTTATTACACAGATGTTGTAATGTTAGGTGCTCTGTTATTTTATCCACCTTGTATATATTGTATTTACTTCACCATACATGTGCAGACACTTACCTGGTGATCTAAGCATAGCATGATGAAGATTCATGGGTTCCACAGTTGTTGTCATGGTGACCATACCATCTCCATTCTCGCCATCTGCCTCCAGAAGGCTGCTTTGTGTCAGGGCCTCGCCTGTCAATGGAAAACAAATAAACTTTCAACATAGTTAAATGAGAAATATTCGTGAAATGGAGCATGACACACGATCGATCCACCACCTTCACACAACCAACAATGAAGAAGCCAAGTCTGAAAAAACAATGTCCAACCCTGAAATCTGCTCTTTATTACCAACTCTCTTAATTAATTCTTGACCCTTTTGTGTATTCTTTTGTTTTAAAGGGCTGTGGATATTCCAACACAGTCCATTTAATAATTCAACCAGAAGCTCTGCTGTGTATAAATAACAGAGAAACTAGCCCTCTGTTGTGAAACTGCATCTTCCTTTGCTTTGCTTTTATAAAAGACCAGCCTCTTTGGGGAGACTGACCCGAATAAATCTGCTGTTTATAATTAGAGCTTTGGCAGCGCTTCTTCTGTGGTGATTCAGCTGCGGTGCTTCCCCCTTGCTACAGCAATGTGACACGGAGGCTAACGCACTGTCTGCTTTCATTGTTTCATGCTATAAAACTAGTTTAAGCTGATTTAGTACAATTAAACCATATGTCGGGATGTAAAGAGCTGAATGAGAGACACTTCTCATCTGAAGAGGTGCTGAATGCTAAGAATAGAGGCAGGAGTGAAATTGGGTAAATTTACCACAACTGCAGCAGAAGATTGACTCGAGTATCCACTCGTTTATCTCAGTAATTTGTAAGGTGAAAAAGAGGACGAGAAAAGCTTGAAAGGTGGATCTGAATCACTGTTAACTTGGGGATTATATACTATTGAGATGAATCTGACCCCATCAGAGCTGCTGCTGAGGTCGAATCGTGCTGTCTCTGCTTTTTTAAAAGATATGTGCAGTCTAAAACAATTCAGCTACTGGCCCTGAAAAATAAAAATTTAAAGGATAAATTTTTAAGTAGTACAAGTCATTAATAATTCAAGAACTGTAACTTAGACCAACACCATCTCTCTGCACATTTTAAAATGTATAGGCCGTTTGATGCTACATAATCCAATGATTAGCATATCCACCTACCACACTGGGTGTGTGTGTGTGTGTGTGTGAGAAAGACCTGTTTCTCTGCTTTCACTGGTGAGCCCCTCCTCTCCATGTCTCTTCCTCATGTGAACGTTTCTGCTGCCTGACTGAGAGAAGGTCTTACCACAGATGCCACAGTGATGAGGCTTCTCACCTGCGTCACACACACAGAGACGGAGAGAGAAACAAGAACAGATCTACTATAATGCGAATCCTCTTGAACTGACAGAAAATGCAGATGATGATATACAATATCTGTAGCACACTAATTACAAAAAAGTGCTCAGCTGTTTGTCTGTACACCCCGCCCCCACTCACCAGAATGTACGAGCATGTGTTTCCGTAGACTGGAATACTCTGCAAAGGATCGCCCACAACCATCTGCTTCACATAGAAAAGGCTTCTCTCCTGGAAACAGACACCAACACACACACAATGTTTGACTCCCGAACATAAAGACCTCACCTCACTGCACTTCATGTGTTAAAAGTGATTGCAATAACGTTGAATGCACCAGTTCTATGTTTTGTTTACAAAAGTCATGGTGACAGCTCTTGTATTCTGGAGCTGAAGAATGTGAAAAATGTAATATATGTGGAAATTATAGCTCATAACAAGGTGTTCTTGCAGACATATGGGCAAACATATAAACACTGGAGAGTGGAGCTGGTCTGCTAACTGGTCCCTAGACAGAACAAGACAACTGTGGAACAGGCCATCAGGAATCTTATCGTCACCCTAAATAAAATATGACAGAGTACTGTTACTCATTGCAGCAGTGAAAAGGAGGCGCCGGTGCTGCTGACTCCTCAAATCTCTGGCCTTGACTGCACCAAGGAAGCATTAAATGAGCAAAATCCAATAGCCTGAGTCAGTTATTACTTCCAGCCTGTTTGGTCTTTTATGCACAGGTATCTCCCTCCTCCCCACCTGTGTGTATACGTCTGTGGTTCTTCAAGTTTCCAGCGGTGGTGAACTTCTTGCCACAGTTTTTCTCCTTGCAGATGAAGGGCTTCTCGCCG
Organism: Selene dorsalis; assembly: GCA_900303245.1. Classification (NCBI taxonomy): domain Eukaryota; kingdom Metazoa; phylum Chordata; class Actinopteri; order Carangiformes; family Carangidae; genus Selene; species Selene dorsalis. Next base: position 26,473 of record OMNW01006947.1, on the reverse strand, counting down.
TTGTGAGTCCTCATGTGAACCTGCAGCCTCTGCAGCACATAGAAACTCTTCCCGCAGCCCTCCGCGCCGCACCTGAACATTCGGTCATTCCTGGGAGCAGAGATAACCAGAGAAATATGCCACGGTGCCTCCTGCGTATGTTTCACTTACAGCAGCAGAACCACAGGGTCAGACAGGGCAGCCGTAAACAGCTCTCCTGCTCTGATGTTAACACAAGTCCTGCAGCACCAGGCTCAGCTGTGTTCCCCCTGTTTGACTGACTCTACCACCAATAACCAGTGAGAAACAACCTGAGGTGTGACTAAAGTTACAACTCACTTGGTCCAAAAAATGCTGGAAAATCCACTTTGATATCGCCAGTATTATAAAATAAAAGTCAAATGACTGATAGTAAGGAAATTCAAAGACAAAATGAGGTCACAATATCTGATGTTTTAAAATTTTGGACATTGTTAAACACAACACACACACTCATGCACATGCACACATACGACAGCTTATATAAATATGTGGTGTCTTGTAAGCCCATGTGGGCAGGGTACAGTTGTTGGGATAAAATGCCTGCAGTCAGGAGCTGAGATTAGAGTGCGCACATCTACAGTGTGTAATGATTTGTTTAAAAAGTCAGAAACTCTATTAGCCTGCAATTTGGAAAATGTATCCACATTAGCCACAGGGTTGAATATCAGTGCTTTGGCAACAACATGTTGCCTGGAACACCACCTGACTCCATCATCCTCCACTGCTGTGTGTACATGTGTTACCTGTGTGTTTTGAGGTGATATTTGAGATGAGCCGGCCAGGTGAATGTCCTGCAGCAACCCTCGAACGAACAGCGGAGAATCTGCTTGGAGAGGGGGCGGCTGGTTCGAGACGGCAGCTCTCGCTTGTCCACGTCTGCTGTCAAACTGTGTGTGTGGTCACCTAGGCAACCAATAGAGGAGAGGAGAGCGAGTGAGGCTGTGCAGGAAAACGATCCCAAAGTGCCAGGTGTCCGGTCTACTCCGGAGCACATAAAAACTAATCATCAAATACTGACTGAGACCTGTCCAACAACCACGGCCAGAAGAAAACAACCTGAAGCCGAGTGCGCTCGCTCTGCTTTAACCTGCATCACTGCCCACTTTCTAACCTTACACAGGACCAATTTCACTTGCAGCGTAGCAGCAGTAATGCACCTATAACTGATACCCCACTGCTGAGGGAAACTCGTCTAATCTAACGCAGATAGCAGGGGAAGCCATTACAGTGACACAGAGAGTCTCAGTCTCTCACTCAGAGCAGTTTCACTCTACCGCAGACATTTCATTTAACAACGTACGAAGTATTTTAAGCTCTCTCTTAACTGGTCCAGTGACTTAGAATAAGCTGACAGAGAGATCATGTCAAAGACATTCAGAGCTGGAGCCACGTGGTCCGGAGAAGAGAACCTGTCCTTTTTCCCTTTGCTGACGATTCCTGCTTGACCTTCATGGGAATATAATGAGGTCAAGGATGTGATGTGGAGAAGTTGCGCAGAGGTAGAACAGGAACTGTCTAACAGTCCAGCTGAGCAGTAACTAGGTTACACCATCACACATGGTTGGTGTGAAACAGTGTTTTAAATAGTGCGTGAATAAAGAATTGAAACTAGCGTATATCCCGTATCCCCTCTGTGTCAGGAGAGGAAGAACTGAAGGACCAAAGCTGCATCAGAATAAACACATTAAAAATTCATCTTTGGGTGCTCAGTGGTCCAGTGGTTAGAGAGCACATCCCATGTTGGCATATGCCCGAGGTGCTGATCGCCAGTTCGACTCCCGCGTGTCATTCCCCCAGTCTCTCTCCTGCTGTCCTGCCCCTCTACACTGTCCTATAAATGAAAGGAAAAAATGCCCCCCAAAAATCTTAGAATAAAAAAATCATATTTGTTTTGAATTGCAATTTTTAACATAGTTTGACAAAAATGACAATAGCACCAAAAAAAAAAAAAAAACACAACAAAAAGGCAAAAGGAGATGGTGATAAACCATAGGAAACAAACCAGGTTGGGAGAGGAAGTCAACTGGGGACTATGTTGCAAGAAAACTTCACTCAGGTATTACTTTTTTCATCCAGGACCCCCAGCTACAATTGGACTCAGAGGGGTTCAAAGATCAGAGATGTAGCCAGGAGCCACTGTGCTCTGATGTCATGGCTGAGGTCTTTATCTCTCAGACTGCCTGTGGAGGGAAGTTAAAATGGGCTGTGATGTAGCCCTGACTCCTGGTGAGGGTCAACACTCTGCCATGGCACCCACAGTCTCAGATCAGTCTATTGTGAACCACACTGTGCAGCATGGATCTAATAAACATCGGGGCTGATGCAGGCAGACAGTGGGATGACTAACAGCACAACTCCTGGGCCACGATGCACACGTGAATGAAGTGTCACCGCTGTGCGTCATCCATCTATAACGGTCAGAAAGGGAGGAAGGTGAGAAGTGGACCTGTGCTGCTGCTCGTCTCTCCTCTTGTCCAACACCAGTGTCTCTCTGATCACCGCAGCTGTGCAGCCTTTGTCCGTCTAAATGCACATGAAATCATCCGGGACACCACACCATTATGCTTTGCGGTATTGTGGCGTTTACACCTCCACTGGATATTTGCAGGCAGACAACAAACTCATTTTGATTTAGAGATGATGAGCGGCGTTGAACACAGTGTGAGTCAGCGCTGATTAAACTACGTTCTCGTCTCCTCGCTGACCTTATTTCTCTTCTGTCCGTCTGTGGTGTCTGATGTGGGGTGTTATCTGACCGCAGGGTGCACTGCTTCAATAGACAGGCCTCACTCTTTTATACTCCCATTGTCTTTTTTTCCCTGACATCTTTGCTCAGAATGTGAAATTATGGGTTGTGCACATGTCCATGATCAGCATCACAGCATAGTGTAACTTTTGAGGGGCCTGTTTGGCTTGACTTTCCACTGTGACAAACACTCCTGGCTGCCATGATAAGACAAAGTGACTTTACCGTTACTGACACTTGCAGCTCTGGCGTCCTGGCTGGCCTTGGCATCTCTCGCGAGCTGCGCCCGCGTAGCGGCAATCAGGCTGTCATGTGCCAACTCCTGTACCCGCAGATACCAGGGAGCACTGCCATCTATCCCATAGTCCCCCGATGAGACCCCTTCGTCGTCATCCTCCCCGGCGCCATCTGCGGCAAAGATCAGGGACTCTGAGGAGGCTGTGATGCCTGAGAGGGAAATAAAGGCAGAGGGAGACTCACCATGAAACAAGACCTTCAATGCCAACACAATAATCAAAAGATCATCAATGGCATGAGCCCCTCGAGGTCACATTTCTAAATAATGAATTCACAATTGTGACCATGGCTGGGTATCTAATGATGCTAAGCAATTTAGTATTAAATGTTATGGCTTGACTCTGAAAGACTGGGATGGAGGAGGCCAACAGACACACAAGCATTCACAGACACTACCCATCAAATGATTTGCATTTATCTTAACAATAGACAGAAAATGATTCTGTCTGCTAAAATCTTTTTTCACTGAGTCACAGACAGAGCAGTGCAAAAGAGGTGTACGTCAAGAGACCAAATTTAATTTTTTGTCTCTCCTGCCACAGGCTGCTGAAACCAGGAGAATGTGCCTGGCAAGGATGATTTCTTCCAACCAAAATAATTTACTCTTTCTCTTCATGAATATGTGTCATCCCAATTCTGTTCAGCCCTGAGCCAAGCATCAGGAGCTGAGCCAGACACAAAGTGCAGACACAAGATCAGATTTAGAGTTTTAATCTTAAACATTCTCACTCTTACTTTTATACTAGTTCATCAGAAAGTGGCTCATCACACTGGAATTATGTTTCTAGGTTTCTATTAAGGCTGCTGCTAATTATTTTCAATATTGATGAGTCTCTGGTTTAGTTTTTGAGCAGTTCCCTTGACCTAGAAAATGTGACAAAGAAACACTGAAAGGGAAATGTTGGTTCTTTTCCTTGTCTTGATACAAAAGTTACTAATTTCTTTAGTGCAAAAGTGAAAATCTTGAAGCGTTTGAAAGATTATTCAACAAACTCAGCAACTTGGTGTGGTGTAGATGCACTCAGGTGTATTTACATCAGCAGGTTATTGCCTTACCTTTCGCTACATTCAGCAGGACGTAGGAGGTGCTGTCTGACTGTTGTAAGTCATGGAGGATGGGTGGGGGGCTAGGTGATGCCCGCGGGTGTGAGTGTGTCTGGACCACTAAAGGGCTTCGCTCTGACACACCTCCAAACTCTGACAGGGAGGGAGAACTCTCAGGCTCATGGCTCAGGCCTCCATCTGAGGAGGAAATGAGCATTTGTTTCATTTTGACGAGAACACAACAACACACATGATCCGCAAGCAACATGGATCTACTGTAGACAATCTAGATCTGAAACTATTCGCTAACAGAAAATGACTCATTTTAATATAGAAACAACAGTAAACAAAGATGTGTTCAAAAAAAGACCAAAAAAAAAAAAAAAAAACTCTAAGGCCCCATAAAATTTTAATGAAGGCAACAGAATCAGGATATATTTTTTTATCACTTTCCTGAACACTTGGGTAAAGAATTACTTAGGTTATATTGTCTGGATCTTAATGTAAAAATCAAACATGTTTAAGGCGTTAAAATGTATGAGTTTGTAAAGTTTGTTTCTGATCCAGATACTAATCTGGCTCTGACAGATGAATGTAGTTGTTTGGCCTTGGCAGAGACTGAGTGCCATTTTAGTTATTTATAAAATCAATTCACAGGAAATCACACCCACAGACAATTCATAGAATATCTATCATTTCACAGGGTCAAATGGAAAAGGAATGAATGTTAAAGCATCTTAGGCAGAGCAGAGTGGGTAATAAATAAGCATTAACAGGACGGTACAGGTACTGAGATCCGGGGATTCATTTGGTCAATGTATCACCAGATATATCTATATGAATATTAATATATCTTGTATGTGTATTGTGCAGCAGATTTAGATCAAAAAGAATATGTAAGATGTAGTGGCCCTTTTTAAACATGTATCATTTTGATATAAATTTTATATTTTTGACTCTTGATCGTTCTGCTCAACTTAATTATTAAGAGCTTAAAATAGTGGAAAACAACATGTAGCCTTTGTTCACTTGACAAGAGTGGAAGTGTTCTGCTGTCTGACAGAACAGTTTGTCTGTCAGACAGCAGCTTTCTGTTTTTCAGTCCGCACTGGTTTCTGAAAAAGAATGTGCCACAATGGGGACATTTACTTGAGAGAACAAGTTCCAGACCACCCCTAAATGAGAGCATTTTGCCCCTAAAACTTGAGACAGTGCAAGTAAATCTTTCATCTTCTTGCGCATGTGCAGTAAGTAAGTTTGCCTTTTTTTTTTCTTTTTCTTTTTTTAACACTGGTGAAACATGAAAGGAACGACTCAAAGAATCTGGTATCTGTCATCACAGGTGGCATGCCAATGTGTGTGAGGATCATGAATGCAAAGTAAATGTGAATATTTGCTTTGCAAGTTGATTTACAGTGTGTGCCCCTAAATTTTCTGCTTGTGCTCCTAAAATTTTAAGTTAGGGGCCACTGTGCTCCTACTGAAAAATGTTAGTCTGGAGCCCTGTAGAAGGGACAATGCTTAGGGACATAAGTTCCTCTTCAGTTTCACAGTTGAGAGAAGCAGCAGAGGTGATTGTATTGGATTATGAACTGCAGAACACCACAGTATGAGTCATCCAAATACCAAAAGCTGTTAGTAAGGCCGTCTGGAGTGGAGGCATCAAATGATCATTCAGCTACTACTACAGATGCAACCAATAACAGCGTAGAGGCCAAAACAGAAACACCTTGTGGACCAGTATACAAGCATGAGTCAAAGAGAGGAACGTATACATGTAAGAGTGAGCAGCTGCTGACCTGTGAGCTCCAGAGGGCTGCACAGAGAGCTCTCAGCTGGAGCCAGCAGAGGCAGGCAGGGGTGTTTGCACTCTGAGTCCTCCAGACCCTGCACTAACGGGATGGACGCGTTTTGTACAAACTGCACCAGCAGCTGGGAGGAAAAACACACACACACACACAAACAGGTGTCAGGATACAGACTCAGGTGTCACTCAGTGCAATGTCAGAATAGAGTGAAAAGACTTTCGTCTTTACCTCTGGTTTGGAGTCAAGCTCATCAGAAAGCATGGGTCACCCTGTGTGAAACCTGTGACGTAACGAGATAACCCCTGATAAGTCAAACGCATCAACACATGACATGGTTGTCTAGTCTAACAAAGTCTAGAAGAAACAAGTCGTACCTCTAATTTGACCTGCTGAGTGAAAGATATACTGTCGGTCATACGCTCAGGGTGCTGGTCATCTTTCAGTCAGGACCATCACCAGGATCTGCGGACAGACAACAACACAACACGTCAACACTGACAAGTAGCAGACGCCTCGGCTTTGCTAGCTGGCAGCTGCTAACTAGCAGTTACACATAAAAACCGGTCTGTAAACAATGACTGTTATAAGTGTGGCGCGAGCTCGACAGCCAAACGTCGGTCTCATACAGACACAGTTCGTGGGTAAAACAGAGAAATAACAGACTGCCCTCTTAACTTCGTTAGCAGGGTTAGCAGTTACCAAAACTAGCTACCGGGGCTACACACAGGTGTTAGTGTCCGCCGTCACAGCCTGGCTCCTGACGGTGTAACATGCACCAACTAAACGTCATTAGACCCCCAGTGCTGTTAAACTAAGTCGTTTACCTTATAATAGTAGCGTAGTTGTGATTCGGTGTGGTACCAGCTAGCTTAACAATTGTCTCAAAACACAGTGGCAGGTTAGTTCTACGGAAACACTGATAGAACAATTTCAGGACAATTTCCGCGTATTCCGCGATAGGACCTTGTGCCATCGATGCCATCTAGTGGCCAAAGCTGTAACCTACACTTAAATAAAGTCACCATTGAAAACTGCCACTGACTTGCGTTATATTTGTTTTCATTTTCTCCATTCGTTTTGGCTCTATGTTCACATGACAAAAGCATCTCAAGCAACTCAAATCTCTGAAAAAATAGTTAGTTGTTTGCAGCAGAATAGACTTTCCCATTCAAACTGCACTGTCTGCGGACATGTGCAAAAGATAAAAAATAATCGATTCATAGTGAAATTGTCAAACTCCCAACAGCCCATAAACAATCCTTTAATTAAATTATCTATCTATCTATCTATCTATCTATCTATCTATCTATCTATCTATCTATCTATCTATCTATCTATCTATCTATCTATCTATCTATCTATCTATCTATCTATCTATCTATCTATCTATCTATGTTTATATTTACTAAACTGCATCATGTTTTTTTCATTGTTTTGGGATGTTTTGTTTTGTTTTCTTGATTTTGGTGCAAATGATAACAGAACAACTTTTCATTTTGGTGACACTGGACAATTAACTGACACAAAAACTTTGACCTTTGGTAAATGTGCAGTTTTGATGAACCATTTTTGATGATTGTTTAATCAATTGTACTTACAGTTTAGGAAATTTTAACACTGGAAAATTGATCAAAATAATTAAGAAAACTGTAAAATTCCATATGTTCTGCAAATAAGCGACTATTTAAAGAAGAGACATTAAGGATGGACAACTGGAGACTACAGAAGAGCTCTATACCAGGGCCCCATTTCTTGTTAGAAAGCCAATAAAGCAACAACAAAGACTCACAATAAAAAACACAAACTGCCCACATGCTGACAAAAAAGAAAGAAAAAAAACTAATGACAGTGCCATGCCTCTTTTAATCTGCGGGTCTTGCTAATTATATAGAAGTGGTTGAAGACCAGTGACCACGGGCCAATTGAGTCAAGGGGCCAAGAGACAAAAACTCCTCATAAAGTGTAGTACAGACTACAAAAGAAATGTATATTTTCTTTCTTTCTCAGAACATGTTTTTGAACAGATTTTCTTTGATGCTAATATTTTGTATAATGAACAGTGGTATTTTGGATACTTATAAGATCTGTGTAATTACCTTACACAGATCTTATAGGTATCTTGTAAGTGTCCAAAATAGCACAGTATTAACTGTGGCAGGATGCTTTAGAGATTACGAAGTTACACTCTTCACCTCTACTTAGGTGCAATGTGAACAGTTTCCAACCAACAGCAGGACAAATAGCGTTATGGTATTTTTCTATTTCATTTTTGGCTTTGAGGAAGTCTGTACAAACCACTGGTTATGAGTTCTTGGTTCTCGGTGTTTGAACACATACCGTGTGAAACTGTGTCAACCACGGGTGTGACTAGTCAGTAATCAGGCCCTCAGTCATTTTCAGTAATATGACGTCACAGATATTGCAGGGTATGCACAACAACCACAGAGACTGAGCTCTAACCCAGAAAAATATTAAGCTATATATGCATACAGGAAAATTTTCATTGTGGTGGAAGAGATGTATGGTATGCTTGAGAGAGCCTAAAGCACGTTGTAACTCTTGTTTTTGCAAAATCCACACATTCTTCATTACTCATGTCCTTTTGTGCTTGAAGAACAAGTTTCTCTTTAACTGTTTGTTCTTTCTCAGTTCTCTAATGTGAGGAGAGAGGTGCGTGGACAACTCCAAAAATAAACATTTCCGTTTTCCTGTTTCTCGTCTCTATCCAAGATTCAAGCCTCAACACTTCCTCCACATTTCCACCTAATCTGAACTGCCTTTGGATGACTGAGTGAAGTGACACCGTTACTATGGACAGATTAAAAGTTTGTTTGGAATGAAGTTTATTACACAAGCAATGAATTAACTTAAAATGTACAAAAAAGAGCCCACAACAAACCCTTTGTCATTCTTAGTTATTCATCTTTGATTGGTATAGCTGAGGAGTCATTATCTAGAAAACAGAAGTTGTGTGTTCTCAGGTTTTGAGACTGATGTTTTGGTAAACACAGTGGCAAGTCCCATGAAGATTACAACACATTCCCACATTTACAGCTCAGATTTCCAGCAAGCCAAACCACATTCAGTCAGCAGTCCAATGGAATCCATCATCTTTCCCAAAGACAGTTCCTCTGTTTCACAGATAAAAAACAATAACAACAATTATATGGGCTAATATTGTTCACCGCTGCTGGTGGCGCTCTACTGAAACATCTTGATAAAACACAGACCTTCTCACAAACATTTTCATCATCTTTAAAATGACAGAAGGCAGACTGAAATGTGACAGAGCTGCTAATGTTTAGATGAAAAACTCATAATCCAGTGTTACGTTAGAACAAATGCTCAACTGTACAAGAAAAAGAAAAAGACCTAACTTCTTATTCTGTGTGTTGAAACAGACGATTCTGGGCACATAACATGATCATGCCACAACAAGGGCTTTAACAATCCATGACACAGCATGTAGAATATACAATGGCAGCATCAGAGACTAACAGTTTGATACACTTCTGTCAACAAATAGTCAGTTATATGGACAGGATCCTGCAGGGACCACAACAGCGTGGGTCCATGTAAACAAAACTAAACTTGAGATTACAGAGAAGTGAAGGTAACTTCTGTCTAATACATACATGTGCTATAGGAAGAGCCGATGGCAGCGGACGAAAAAAGCTCTACAAAACCTGGACATGACCAGTGTTGTGGTGCTGTTTTCAGTTGAACCGTCAGTGACCTTTTGATATTTTAGTGCCATAATGTATTCTACTGGACGTGAACCAGGTTCAAAACAGCAAGATATAATGCTAGGAGAAGGCCATCAAATCATTTTTATGATTTAAAGATTTGAGCATCAATTCCAAAACTATTGCAAAAGTAGCTCAAACATATTTGTGTTTTAGCAAAGGAAAAACACCAAAATAGGTCCAGCCGTCTTACAGCTGTCCTGGCTCCTATGTCTCAATAAGGCCTTCAATAAGAACAATGGTATTCAAACAAATTACAGATCCTCCATAGTGATAAAGGAAAGATATTACAGCCAAGAAAAGTCAAGATCAAGCTGCTTCCATGCACCACAAATTAGTTTGCTGTAAGCTATGACAGTAAAAAAAAAAAAAAAAAGATTTAAGTTACAAATGTAGATCAAAAATTTTACAAACTCATAGGTCATGATAGAAGAATTTCTATTATTGCTGAAACGCCTTTTTCTGATATTTTGAAAAACATGCATCATTAACATACAAACATAAAACATATTGAGGTTCCTTCAGAAATGTATTGTGGGCACCTGCATAAAAACTTTATAGTACATTCAATGTTTTCAGTTTTTTTTTATCTTGGTGGAGCAGAGATGTCCACGTGTCACTGTGACAGGGCCCCAACAGCTCCGTAGTTTTAGTCACATTCAATTTGGATAATTCAGCTACAGTGTTTTTGTCCAACAGTGTTCATACAAGTATTCAATGAACAGGAAGGTAGAACAGCTGAAGTGTTGAACCAACTAGTAACCTCTTGAAATGTGTACTTTCTAAAGGTGAACTACCCAAATAAAGCGTTACCTTCGTTTTTATGACTGAGTACTGCTGGAAACATATCTGTGTCTGTGCAAACGTAGACAGTTCCACTGTATTAGCCCGAAACATCTTCGTTATAATATTGAGACCTAAGTAGAGAACAGTTTTAAAATATGAGACATTTACACTAGAAGCCAAAGCATTCTTATATCCCCAAATCATTCAGTATCATTAATCTTACTCAAGTGCAAATGACTTAGAGAAGGAGAGGTCAGGAAAACAGTCAGATGTGATCCCAGAAGTACGAAATTTATAACCAAGTGGAACTGTGAATGTTGTTTACAACACCATGAGCTGAGGAGCTACCGTGCAAGAGAAAAAGCTTCTGCAACAAAAGACAACCAAAGAGGTCAGCTTTTGCTGTGGAAACTCTGAATACAACACAGTGCTGTTAACAGTGGAACCGCTGCACTGCAGAGAAGAAAATCAGGAGTATCAAAGATGACTTCAAACTCTTCCAGTGCAACCTCAAACTATCAAATGCAGAGCTGAATGATAAACACAGCACAGCTTTCCAGCAGCACAGTGACCACAAGCACATCCATTCTGAAAACTGAAACACACTGATCCGTTTGCAGAGTAAAAACACAACAGATGTGTATCCTCAGAACAAGCAAACTTAATTTACAAAAGACGCCAAATGTCTCAGTTAGTGTGGCGAAGACCTCCAAACACACGCTTTTTTGTTTGTTTGTTTTTGTTGTTTTTTACAGAACACACCCTTACAACAGCATTTTTTAAAAAGTGTTTATGTCCAGATGTACAGGAGTTGAGATGGCAAAAGTAGACTAGGAAACATCCCATCCATGACATGTTCCTAGTGAGCCATTCCAAGTCAACGTAAGCACAGCAAATACATCACCACAGAGTATTTTAACTGAATAAACCAATTATACAAATGCATTTTTAAAACTGAGAAACTGCTAGAAATAACAACATCTTATGATAGAAATGTTATGCATTGCTGTACTATAGGGGTAGTATGTATACATGGGTAGCGTGCTTATAATTACTCACAATGCACTTCAAGTAACTTGAAAAGAAAAGACTTGAGCTACCATAGCTGCCATTTTAAATCCACACAGAAATGACTTCAGAGCTACTCTTACATTATTTTTAGTGCAAATGCAAATTTCTGTGACATGTACAGGTTTTGGATATTAAGGCCATAATTTAGAACCATACAAAAAGATCATAATATTAAAGCATCGAAAAAACTACATCAACAACTACTGCCGAGTTAGATGTTGCAACTGTTGGACTAAAAATGATGGATCGAGGAGCATAGCAGGCCTAAAGCTGATGCACAAATAACTGGTCTTCATGGAGAAACCTGACTTAACGGATGTCTGTGTGGAAAAAAAAAAAAAAAGTTCACACAAATATTTCATACACTTCAAATTAAATTACATCCATGTAATTGTAAAAACACGCGCGCACAAACGAAGGAATTCATACACAAGTCAGTGATAAATAAGGTTGAGCTACAGGAAGCACCCTTTACACAGGGATGTTACCAGGGAAGCATCTGAATGGCTGTGGCCTTTTCAGCCAGTCTGCCCTGTATTACAGCTGCCATCAACATGATGGGAATGCTAAACTTGAAACCGCCAAATCTTTTACATGGAGTTTGAAAACACAGCAGGGATTTAAGAGACACTTTAGGCACATGATTATCTGTTTGAAGATGCTGACTGGCGAGAGGCCCTTGAACACATTCACTGTGACGTGAGAACATTTCCTCCAGCCTGTCAAAATAAAACATTTCACATGAAAAGCAAACTGCTACATGAAGTTGTTTAGATTATGTACACACTTACTGATTGTTAACTACATGTCCATTAAGCGATATCTCAGTACCGGTGGAATGCAGCTTAAAGAAATACCATGAAATTCATGATAAAGTGTTAAAACAACAGAATTGTCGACACAATTCATTGTCACCACGATATTTAGTATTTTTAGTTTTAGATGAAAATGCCTTGCGCTGTGTTAAAGTTGAAATATCCAGTATTAGGGTTTTTAATGAAGCTTTCAGATTCTAAGTCTGTATTGTACATTTGGTATAAAGAAAAAAAAAGTTCATCCCTTCATGCCTTAGATCTAAATCTTTCTGGGGTTTTAGGTCTTGATTGCCAATGAGCAAAAGATTTCTCTGCAGCAGACTCCGTTTCAATGGAAGAGATCTAGTCAGGCTTAGCATGGCAGGGCAGTGTGCTGAGGTTTTGGTCCCTTACACACCAAGACAACTGTTAGCAACCAGGCTGCACTTTATGTGTGCAGCTGAACAGGTTTCATAGTTTTTGTACTGTGTCCTTAAATGATAGCACAAGTTGGACTATTACTTTGGCAGTTTGGACAAATAAACTTGTACAATGACTGATTCTTCAGCTATCTGTTCATCTTTACTGTTTCCTCAAGCTATACACCACAGCAAAGTGAAGTTTACAGCCTAGACATGCTGGAGACATGCTGATATTACAGATTCATAATCTCACTATATAAAACGACTATTTTTTAATTATTTAACAAATGATCATAATCTTTTCTTTGACACAGGTGCAGAATCTAGGTGCATGCTGATGGCCGCCGTCTACAGCCTTAAACTTTAAGCTAAAGTGCAAAGAGAAGACAAGAGGCATGAAAAGTCTTTATCTGCACCAAATGTTTGAAGCTGGCTTGGTGTGTCAGGGCCCTACGGCAGACAACAACCACAATGTAGGCCACAGCTCAGTCTGTGAGAGAGTCGGGGGGGGGCGCGTAGTAGAGCACATTACTTTCAGTCCATCTGTCCCTGCACACTCCAACCCCCAACCCAAGCTTTCCTTTCCCCATCTGAATCTAAAGGCTTATTGTCTAGCACTAGTCTAGGTCTAATCTGCCTTTAAGATGGTCTGAGCAGCTCTCTCCCTCTCTTTTTCTCTGTCTTCCTCCTGAAGTCTGGCCTGCAGCTTAACACAGATGCTTGTGTCGCCGCTCCGCAGAGCCTGTAGGAAGAGGTCTGTGTGCTCTTTTAGTTGGTCCAGGTCATTCTGGGTGCGTCGGTTCTGCCTGAGAAGCTCCTTGGTGCGAAGTGTGATGTCTAGCAGGCCAGATTTGCTCAGGATGTTGTAAGTGTTGCAGAAGCGCTTCCTACGTGTATCGGCATCACTGTCCATGTGATTGTGTTCCTCTGGTGAGCACTTCTCAACGGTGTCCACCTGGAGATCAGGGAGTGTCTGGTTCTTGGGACCAGTAGTGTGAGTGAAAGAAAGGCAGGAGGTAAACTCTGACTGGCTGAGAGTTGGTGAAGGCCTCTCCCTGGCAGGACTACTGTTGGCGCTGGTTTCTGTTGAGGGGAAAGAAAGTCTGTTCTGGAGAAGAGGGGACATAGTGCCAGAGGCACCAGGAAGACTGGTAGCTGAGCTAGAGTTATTAGCACTA
>OMNW01006944.1:1381-23377 GCA_900303245.1 Selene dorsalis | reverse complement strand
CCCTCAAAAAAAACAAAACACAAGAAAAAAACACACACACTGAAATGTTGTCTTGGTGGTGTGATTCTTAATGAAATCACACATGACTTGGCTAAATTTCATGCCACTGTCTGACCTGCAGGAATTTTTGTTAAAGGAGGGCTCGGTGGTGAATGGGTCTGCCTGGCAGCCACTAAATAGGGGGCACAGTTGCCCAAAATGCTGCAGGCTACAATATCAATGGCCAAGCATTCTTTTCATGTTCTTGGTGTTGGGCCAAATTTGGATCTGAGGAAAACAATATAGTTCATTGTAGGGGTTATTATTTATGTGTAATACAGAGATTAACACAGTTTTTTTTTTTTCCTCCAGCAAACATCAATGAATTCCTGTGTTTTGAACAAGTTCTAATCCTTTAGTAAAGGCTACTTGTACAGCAGGCCTTCCTACTTTAGTTATGATATGATGGCATACATGAAGTGGATACATATGTCAGGAACACACACCTATATATACACGGCTTTGAGTGATATTATAAACGTTAATTGTGGTTTGATTTTCACACTGACATGTTTGGAAGAGACTGATCGGTAGAGTTTTGAGATAAATATACACTTTATCAAGATTAAATTTCATTGTCACAATCATTTCATGCGAAGAGGTAAAAAAAAAAAATCATTCCAAATTTATGGGCAGCTGTGTAGTATAATAAAATACACCCACTACAACTTCCTATTGCCTCAACTGTAATCATTTGTACAGTTTCATTATTACAAGAATGTGAATGCTATATGAGACAAACAGAAATGTAACCCCATGACAACACAAAGCAACATTATTTGCAATTGCAATGTGAAAACACAGAGTGCCAGAGGTAGCTGCATCTTTTTAAATTGCAACACTAGTGTCGTACAATGAACTGTAGCATCACATTTTAAACAAGAAGAACAAAAAAACTCTGAATGTCCACTATAAGAGTCATTGTTATTATCTTCTCACATGAAATTAACTAACTAGTAAATCTCTTAAAACAGGCCAAATCCTCACGTTTGTGAGAACATTACTTCATCATAATTTTTCATTAATCTTCTTTAATAAGTCACTTCAGTAGTGAAATTCCAAGTATGTTTAATGCCCAATACAGTCCATCGCAGATACTACTACACACACAGTCAACAGCCTGCCCTCATTTTACACCCTGTGGACTGCTGAAGTGGTCTCCTGTGGTTCAGTTTGGGTCCACATACTTTTGCTGAATATCATGGGGCAGTTAAGGACTTATGCAGATGATGCTCTTGTTTACCTGCAGCTAAAAGATCTGTGTTCGATGCCAGTGGAACAGCGATTATATTATTTACAATCGCTTGTTTTTTATTTTTTAATAACTTTTATTTCGTTCTTTAATCCTGTGGAGGCACAGTTTCTTATCTGACCTCCAGTCTGTGTTTTGGGGCTCATAAATCCTGGCTTATTGTCTTAAGAAGCCCTCTGAGGTTTGCCACCTGGCATCACAATGAGTGCCTTTCTTCTAAAATAGCTTTATTCAATGGGGTGACTGTGTTAGGGTTGACTGGCACACCGGATTGTGTAATGGTGCAGAATTACCTTCCCTTAATACCTCACCAGGGTGACTGAGCTTGTTTTCTTTACTAAGGTGATCAGAAAATTGGGGCAATTCTCCTTATCATGTGTGCTGCTTCTCTTTGAAATCATTTATGGAAATGGCACACACCCATATCATAGGATTGGATTTCAGTAACAGCTAAAATCAGCAGGGTAATCATCTGTACCTCATTTTAATCTCTTTAAGGTTCACTTGTGCACGCATATCCGTTTTCAGCTTTAATCCACAAGCGTGCCTTTCTACTCAATCACACCTGGACGCTGCCCAGTACAGACTCATCCTTACACTGCCGAGCAGCTTTGCCAAGCCAGGTCAAGTCAAGTTGCCTGAAGCATCTCAGAATCCATTCCTCAGGGAGAAGACAGTGTTACTCTATCACTTTCTCTACACGTCTGTGCACTTTCCCTGCATTCAAGATGACATCTTTCCAAGTGTAAACCAGCGCAGCCAAGCTCCAGGCCCAAAACATTTTACACTACAGTGAACTGAAAGCACACACACAGAGAATCTCTTTGTGTTAGATGGGCCCAGAATAGGGACAGACACACACCATGCAAATACGCTATTCACTGGAAAATCCAGGTGCTATTTATAAAGCAGTGGCAGGGAGAGCAGCAGTACACTTACAGTAAGAGAGTCAGACAGCTGCAATGATGCAACTTGTTGGATTAAGTATCTGTCTCATCAAATACTCCTGAGTGGTAGCTGGTGCTGAACCTTGTGATTCTTGGACATACACTGCAAGAATTACACAAAGATACACTTTGACACTTTCTTTGTTTGTGTCATGGACAACAAAAACTTTATTCTGGGTTGCATAAACAGGATTTTGGTTTGGCAACAACTTCCATGATTGTTTTTGAATAATTCATTGAATTTGTGAAACCGTTCATATCGCAACTGCCAAAGAGACAAACTAACTACAGAGCAGTTTCAACACTGGCACTTTTGGTTTTGTATTGTCACCCGTCAGCTGTTAATGTTTAATCAAATTTCATTTTTCTGAATACTTTAAAAAACAAAAAAACAAACAGGCCACATTAAAATAATTCAAAACTTCTAACTTCACTGAATGCTTTTGCAGACCTTCATGACCCCGATTTTTCTGGACTCAGGGATGTGAAATACCGACACTTCCTGGAAACTTCTAGACCAATCAGACACACCACAAATGTCAGAGCAGAGCAGGATGGACATCGGACAAAGAGGTCAGCCGTGTTCAGCACAGGGGTCAAAGTGTGTCCCCAGGAGACAATGAAAGCTGTCATCGGCAGCCATCGCGCCTATTACAAGCTGAGAGGTAAAAGCCGATAATGCAATGTAACTCCCTGATGTGAAGGTATCTGACTAAACATCTTGCAATGAAACAATGTCCCCAAGATATGTTTTAGCTGCCTGCTTTGATGTTTTTCTGTAACTTTTAATTTGAAAGGATAATGAAAATATGTTTTGGTCCTCACAAATATATTCTGCATATGTTCTTGGCATCCACACAGAGAAACACTTGATATGATGAAGTTAAATGCAAACATCTTTTGTCCACAAGAGATGCATTGTGGAAGATTTTGAGAGGCTGAGATTGACACCTTAAGTGTCACAATTGCTTGGTTATACAAATTGTAGCCGATAAACAGCTGCTGTGGTGTATGATTTTAAAATGAGCCTGATTAATTTGCTGTGTTGGATATAATAGCTTCGGTCCAGAAATGAATTTGTTGCAGACTAAATTTCCCACAGGCACCAAGATATTGGACAATGTTGAGCATGTTTCCCTCACAGAGACAGACAAAACGTACTGTAGCTTCAGGGGGTCTTTGTGCTCATGGTTTTAATATTCATAAAAATGCCATGAACATTTAATGTTTTATCAAACATACAATTTGACATTTACTGAACCAGGCTTTACTACTGTTTTCTGATGTTCCAGTTATTTTGTAAATACATACATTTTATGATTTATTCCAACATTATGTGATTATCCAACATTATGATGTGCCTGGCATTTATATCTAATACTGCACTGAAATTATTCTCTTAAGGAAATTAAAACCTTATAAATTGTTGAAATGCAGCAGGCTCCTCACATGCCGAGATGCCGAGATCAATACCAACAATCTTCTTTATGACCAGTTATTTGAGTTCTTCATGCTCTATTTTCCATCCTTATACACTACTATATGAAATGCTATTTCTAGCCATCCCGTGTTTGATCTGTATTCCTATTTATTTTGGAGTGCGACATATTTCATCTGACATTTTGAGACAAATGTCAAAACAAGAG
Organism: Selene dorsalis; assembly: GCA_900303245.1. Lineage (NCBI taxonomy): Eukaryota > Metazoa > Chordata > Actinopteri > Carangiformes > Carangidae > Selene > Selene dorsalis. The sequence goes on along the minus strand of OMNW01006944.1, from coordinate 19,493 downwards.
TTGTGTAATTTATGCATCCAGTTTGTCAGGAAGCCATCTGGGAAGCATTTCGGATCTTCTTAGACAGAGTCCCAAATTCGGAGGAATACCGAGCGTGGGTTTACACCTGTCAGCATGAAAACCTCTGCATGGACGACCTGGCTCAAAACTTCAGCAGCTCTCAGGAGCATCTGGAGATGGTGGCCAGAGTGAGTGCAGCACTAACAAATTTATGAAAGTGTTTTCTTACTGCATGTTTGTTTTCTCCAGTGTAAATTTGTGATAGCTGATATATATCCTGTTCCTTATTTCCAGAGAGTGGCTGAACAGTCTGAAAATGAAGGGTAGGTATAAACTTCTTTCTTAAACTCTGTGATAAACGTGAGTTTCTTGTTTGTGTTTTGTGCAAAATGCTGAAACATTAGTAAATAACTGCAAAATAATTAGTGGTATTTTCATTATCGGAGGCAATGGATGCATGAAAAAGTTATTAACACCTCAGCACAGTTCATGGTCTACTAACACATTCCTAACAACTATGTTATTTTTCTTTTCCAGATTTGTCACTGGAACCCCAGACCCAGAAAGGGATTGTGAGTTGGACATGAACGCATCAGTATTGTTCACTGGAAGCAATCACACCACTCTTGACAATAACTTTGCATAACTGCATCATAAATTAACTGGTGAGTTGCTGTTTTGTCTCAGGCACCTGGACACCACCTATGATCCTGCTTCCAACTGAGGATGTGGTGAGTTATTCGACACCTTTGACCTTGTTTTACAGAATAACACTCTTCTGAGCTACTATAGTTATTGCAATGTGCTGTGGACTTGCATTTGCCAGATCATAGAGGATCCCAATATGATAAAAGAGAACTATGAGGAGTACATCGTTGAGTTCAGCATCACCATCGTGGACCCGACATACAGCGAGCTCCTCAGTGATCCCGAGGCTCCAAATTACGATGACGTCACACAAGAGCTCACAAACAAGGTGAGAGCTGTGTTCACAGAACCACAGCATGTTAATGTTAATGCTTCTCTGAACCAATCGTGTGTTCTACCAACCTTCATTTCACACATCACACGGCCACTTAATAACTCTTAGCTGACAAAACGTAATCTGTCTCTTTCTACGTTTCTTCTCCTTTAATTTGAATCGTGGAAGTTGTTTTACAGTGCACTGACTGTGACAGTTCCTATGACATTGTACTCTCAGGTGTAGAACTCCCCCTGATTGATTTAAATGCTTTAAAGGCACAGCCACGGGACTTAAGATAAGACTTCTAAATGACCACGAGCCTGGAATAGTAAGATCTAATCATGTGGATAATCTCTGAGTGAGGAGACATTGACTGAGACTCACCAGACTTCTTAAGAATGACTTCTGGTGGTGTAAAAGCCACTGTCCTTTCTTTTGACAGAACTGTTGTTGATGTTTTTCTTAGATCATGTTGACTGAAAGGCCAAAAGTGTAGCCTACATACTGTCACAATCCAAGAGTGCACATATTATATACACATCCTTACAACTGCATCAAGCTTGCACAACATAATGGAAAGGCAGGCTGACATGGTTAATATCAATCTATAGCTAACATAGCATTAACATGAGTGGTCCCAGTGCATATATTACTCTTGTGCCCCTCCAAAAACAAGCTCACGACCACTGATCACACGTCACGGAAAAGGAAACCTGTACTCACCCATCAGAAGTTCATCCACTGGGAGTTTTCCTTCAGCAAAGTCATCAAGAACGCTTCTCAAGGCTGTGAGCTAATCCAGCTAACGTTAGCTTCCGGCCGCCCGTCATCATTTACAGCATTAATGTAGCATTTCATCAGTGTCAGAAGTAAATTCGTTCTGTTTTCTTTCATTCTTGCTCTTCTGGGCATTGTTTAGAAGTGCTAAACATTATGCGGCTTAGTTTACGATCCATTTCCTAAAAAAACAAAAAACGCTCCATGCTAACGACGAAAGAAAAAAAAAAGACGGAAAAAAGAAATCACAACTGAGCATCCACTAACACCAGTTATCAGAAAGAAAATGGGTAAAATTAGGACTCCCCAGCAAGAAGAAAGTAATTAAATTATAAGTAATCGAGAAGTGCAATTATTCGTGGGTTGGTAAACCTCTTATTTCCTGTTACCTGGTTGATTCAGAGCCTGCAATTCCACCCCTGCCCTGCAGGGGTCCTTACACACCCAGATGCACACCTGTTTTTAATCACCGTATCAGAAGCCCAGCCTTTCTTCTCTGTGCTCTGTTTTGTTTTTTGGCTCATAAAATTGGATATTGAGATACACTTGACAATTTAGCCTAATATTGCAAAGCTTGTTTCTTTCTAACCCATTTCATTTCCCCCTTGTATAGATGCTTCAAGTGTTTGAAAAAGTTCCAGGATTCAAAGAGATTCGTATTCTGGGATTTCGGTGAGTGTCATTACGCTTTTTATTAAAGGTAGAGTCCGCAGGTTTGTTAGTTGCAGTTTGTAAACACAACATTGAAACTGCGCCCCTCCTCTCGAGCTTAGCTGTGCAGGCCTCCTGCCCCTAACAACAGCAGTAGTTGTCACGGCTGCAATGAAAAGGAAATACAGTTGGAGTGAAGCGCTGGAGCGGCGGACCTATATCGGTCGACGCCGGCAACGGGAGCCTTAGGGTTATGCTGCGACGAGTAGGGGGCGGGGGGCCGTTGAGGTGAGCTGGAGGGCGGATGCTAGCAGCGAATGCTATCCGCCACCGCTAGCGGGAGTTAGCGTCGAGCTAGCGGGTGCTAGTGGGACTCTGCAGACACAGTGACCGCCACACATGAGTAGAAGTCCATAGGTGATGATCAAGAGGGGTTTCGTTTGTATAAGTCTATATTTTGTTTTTTTTAGGAAAATCCTGCAGACTCTACCTTTAAAAGTTTCGGTGCTATAATTTGTTTTGTGATTATACATTTATTAACAGTGAGGTTTTCTGTCCTGATTTGTTGTGTTGATCAGCACAGAGGACGTGGCTGTACGTTACGCAGTGGTCTTTAATGGAGAAACAGAGCTTAACGATGTACCCGAGGGCCTTGAGGAGTCTGAGAGGGACCCTCCCGAGGATGTAAATGCTCCTAAATTGAAGCACATTATTGTGAAGGCCTTAAAACAGGAGCCATCATTACCGCTGGACATACGGACACTCAGCTTTGAGGCTGGTAAGAATAATACCATACTCATATTTCACTGAATAGAATAATATGGTAGTGCTCAGAGTCTGATTTTTAAAGATTTATAATTACTGTAACTTCTCCATTTCAGTAACCACAATTTATCCAGTTGCTGAGCTCGGCATGAATCCTGTTGATGGCGCAGCATCTGAGGAGGACACCACAAACCCTCCAGCTGAGAACAGCACTCCCACTCAAAGCTTCTTCCCCACCGTGGCGGTGATAGAAAACTCTCTAGAAGCTTCTACAATCAAATCAGAAACACACACCTTTGTGCCTTTCATCCCAACCGTCCTCCCAGAAACCACTGCTGCTGCCTCTGATGAGCCTCCTCTGATGGCAGCAGTAGAAGAGGAGTCAGCAGAGGATCCTGCTGAAGAGGCTGATGACATTATAACTCCAGAAACGATACTGGAAGTTTCCACGCAGCACGAAGAGGAGGAAACAGAGCCAGAGGTGGGGGAGGTGCCATCAACTGAACAAGACAACCAAGGTGAGGTTTAACCTGAGGAACAGGTGACAGACAATAAGGTGACTTCAGGTCAAATCTATTTATCAACCAAAAACATATTGTGATGTGAAATCTATGTGGAGGTACAGACAGAAAAACCTCAAAACTGACAAACTCTATCCACAGTTTGCCTTTTATTGTCTAGTTTCTGAGTTCTGATTGTGCTGATGGTGGGAATGAAGTGGTAAGGGATATGATAATAGCTATTATGGGCACATAAAACACAGCAGCCAGGTAAGATGAAGGAGAATCAGAAGGGGGGTGACTATCAAAGTTAATTGACAGTAGAAAGGGGAGAGAGAGAAAATAAGTTATCAAAAGAAGGTGTAAAAGAACAGAATAAAATCAATTGAGGAAATGGTCTCACTGATGTATCTTAAACTAAACTAGTTTAACACTGAATAGGTTTTCATTTGAGTAGAATTGATCTGCATTTCCTTGGTGGTGAATAAAATATCTTTTGAGACTGAAATGAAAATTTTCAGAGTTTGCAAAGGCAAAGTATAAACACAATGAGGTTTTAATGGCAGATAGTTGAGTGAATTGGTTGTCATTTTCAGTGCAATGATGTTTAATGTTCCCAACAATCTCTATGTCCTCATTTAGCTAATTGTTTGCGACCACCTTTATTAAGACACGTGCAGAGTTGTACCTACATGGATTCCCTCTGGGTACTCTGGCCTCCTCCCACAGTCCAAAGCCACACAAGTGTAGGTTTATTGACAACTCTGGCAAATTGTTCATCGGTGTGAATGTGAGCATGAATCATTGCTTATCAATTGTTTGTACAATGCAGCATATAATGTGAGCATGAATCATTCAATGCCAGCCTGTGATAGACTGGTGTCCACGGTGTGTCAGCTGGGATTGGCTCCAGCCCCCCACGACCCTACAGAGATGAGTGGTTTGCATAAAGAATGGATCAATAATATGCTAATTAATCAGTCTTAGAGGTGCTGGAAGGTGGACTTTTAAACTTTGGAGAGCATTTTGACCTGTTCTGAGTTTGTTTGGTAAGCTATGTATATACAAGGTCTGAAATTATCACCAAAACATAGTGGATTCCAGGAGAAAATGACACAAGTCAGAATAGTTAGTGTACCTTTGTATTTCTTTTGAATACAAAATGGTTCCTCCTGCTTGTAAAACCACTTTCATGCTTTATTTTACAAGAACCTGATCCAGCTGATGAGATCAATGAAGAACAAACAGAGCTACACGATGATGACCGTCCTCCGGCAACGTCAGGCTCCCAACCTGGAGAAGTGATGAGTGATGAAGTTCACATTGATGTACCAGAGTCTACAGATCCTCCAATTGCAGAGATAACTGTTACAGAAGCTTCAGTCCCAGTCCCCACACCATCACCTCATGAGGATGATATCCAAGGCACTGAACCAGAAACGGATGTGGAGCCTTTGCCATCTCCTGTAGAGAGCAGCGAGGCCCCTGAAGACACGGATGAGTCTAGTGGAGGGCACAGCGGGATGATCCCGGCCTCAATGGACCTTCCTGCTGAGAGCTCAGACATTCAAGAGGAAATAGGACTGAGTCAGAACGGGACAGAGGCAGAGTTGACCGAGCCTCTGGAGGAAGAAAGCGGTAGTGGATTCCCTTCAGAGTCTGATGAACGCCCGTACGAATCGACAGCTGCACCAGCCATGAGACAAGCCAGCACCCCTCTGATGACCGCAGTGGACAGGAGCAAAGAGTTGGTGGTTTTCTTTAGCTTGAGGGTCACAAACATGATGTTTTCTGATGACCTGTTCAACAAGAGCTCCCCGGAGTATAAATCACTGGAGAATACCTTTCTTGAACTGGTAGGTACACAAGCTTTTGTGCTGGATATCATGCTTCTCCATGCTTCATTCTCGTACTTCCTTTTGTAGCCCAAGATAAAATGTGTGATCGAAAGATATGTGAGCTATGGTTACTTTTTAACTTTTGGTTTTATGTGAAACTTTAGCAAATTCTAGGACATTTTAAAGTAGCCCTGAGTTGGTGCTTAATGGAAATCTTGTTGTCCTGCCCAAGTGAGGATGTGCCTTATCCTCACAGTTGTTTGTTGATCTAATATGTTAAGAGTAAATGACCACAAATTTATATTTTTTTCACCAATTAATTTTATTTTTATAAGTGCTGTAAAGTGTGATAATAAGGCTTTAACCAGTCGCCAAATTCTTGATCATTTCTGCAGATGTTATTATATCAGAGGAGTCACCATGTCAACAGTATAATGAAAAAGCTCGTCAAATTATTCTGTTTCACTTAGACACAGCACTCGAGGTCCAGAAACTCGCCAAACCCTGGAGCTTCCAGTAAATCTGGTCTTAAGAGACAGACAACTTTAGCCTCCATACCGGTATTTTTTTTTTTTTTCCATATTGGAACTTCATCTCCAATGCCTCAGAGAGAGCATGACCTTTCTATTTCTTAACTAACCTTTTTGAAATGCAGTATTGAACAATCTGAAAGCACCTAACATTTCTAACCTTTCTAAAACACTCAGCTTTAGTTTTCAGCTTTGCTTTTTTCCCTTACATTAGATGTTCTCAGTCCTTCCTCATGCTGTTACCTTTTTTGTTGATTTCTGTGTGAATTGGGTTCCAAGATGGTTTGAGGTTTTGTGTGTTTTGCCTTAACTCTTTGGATTGTGCTAAAGTTTTGGAGTTTTTAAAGGGATTGTTTAGATTCTGTTTGATTCATTTCTAAGAATTTTGTAAAGTTTGTCTGCAAGGGTTTTTTCCGAAGCTGTTGAATATTGATACATAGATGTTATTAGGAGTGAAATATTAATGGAACCAACAAAACAGAATATTGCAAATGATTGGGCTGAATAGTTCAGCATTTTGGGAAGATCTGCTTTTTCTCCGTCTTGCATATAGTGTGTTCAGACAGAAAGAAAAGTGAAGTTTTGGCTTACATTGTGCACAAAATTCACCGCTGGATTGTCTTTGCAGAATATTGGCCTATTTCATTCACTGATATCCTGATTCTGTCCAGACGTTAAGATTGGTTTCTGGTTGGAGTAAACAATACATTACATATGGCTAGCTCTCTTTACCCAGCTAGGCAAACTGGCCACTAGCTAGGAGCCTCATATTTAGCTTCTCTTTCAACTACAAGGTGGGTTCCCCAAACTGTTGAACTATTCCTTTTAAAGATCAAGAATGGAAGCAAAACAACTCTTGTTATTTCTTTTGTACAGACAAGTTCTCTGGACTGATATGCTAAAGAGTTGCTGCTTGGTGAAGCTGCGTTGTACAATGACAATGTATAGCTTGCACTGACTATTACATGTCTATTGTTTGGCTACATTTTGTGCACGTGTACAGTGTATATATACCTCTTTGAAATGAAGTATGTGGATTTTTTTTTTTTTAGCTAAGCCAGATAGTTTCTCACCAACGGCGTTTATTTTGGTGGGCTGCATGTTGTCCAGATGTGTGTTATAGCACTGACCAGTGTGTTTGTGCATGATTGAAGCCTTAAAGATAAACTTTCAGAATTAATGCGGACATCTGTGCAACCTAATAGTAAGGTACAGTAACTAAGTTTAGGCCTATTGTCTTTGTAGAACTGTATTGCTGTATAGGTGGTAGACAGCAAACTCACTGTGGGTAGTTTGAATCATGGGACACGAGTCTGCCTTAGTCATTGGTTTGTGACTCGTGCTAAGAAGCTTTAAGTAATTCGGGTCAGTTCCAGTACCACACACATCGTGCTATTAATGGTTCCAATCTGCTTAGTGCGACATCAGTCAGGTTTTGTGCGGACATCTGTATGCATGTTGCAGCAGTGTTACTGTGTATGGGTTACCTGCTCTTATAGACATGTTGTGTGTTCTACCACAGGCAACTAAGTCAACTGAATAAAATAGATCACTTATTGGTTGAGGTAATTTTGTTTTAGAACATTTAAATGTAAATACACTGTACATAATTAGCATGAATATTGAATTTGTGGGACTGCGTTTCTCTAAACCTGCACCTTTTAGCTTAAATCAAATGAAGAAGAATGCCTTCTGGGATGGATAGACAGGACAGTATTTTAGGATTGTTCAGAGGTGCTCTGTGTTATGTGAATAACTGATCCTCAAACTGAGGAGGCTCATCGATACAAATTGTATTCCTGCAATGCCAAGGTGCAGTGGGAATTTGAGCTACTGGGTGAGTTGCTTACAATGTTCTGGGTGCTGCACCTTCATGGTTAAGATGAATGGTTAATAATGTATTTTATTTTGATACTGTCAGTTTATGTTCACTTATTTATTATGAAAGTATGAAAACATGAAGGTGAAAAAACATAGGTTTGATGATTCATGCCATGAACTGAATCTGTTTTGATTTTGTATTCTTAAAGAGAATGGGTCATTTCCCATGGAGAGATTAATTTTTAGACATTTTCTTTATACAAGATAGAAAAAGTCTGTCTTCATTGGATCAGGACAGACAATGTGAAGATGTAGGGATACACAGACAGAAATGACACAACTTGCACAGATATTTACAACATATGAAAATACAAAATACTATCAAATAACACTCCATCTCCAATCTTTAATGGTTGCCCAAACCGTGGTTTTTGCAGTTCTCCTCATTAATCAATGTATTTAGCTTCCTGGCAAAACTTATGTGGTCAGCCGTTTGACTGGTAAGTATTTTACCGTACTGTCTATTGTCAGTATCCCATTTAGATATTGTCCTTTAAATGGGCTATTTAGCAGAGATGGGACACTTTTTGAGACAAATTTATAATTTCAAACTTGTCCTGACTTGTTTGTAAAAGATTGAAAAATAGCAGGAACAATAATGAAGAGATATCAGATATACATTACGCTGCCCATTTAAATGGACATAATGAAGCATGAAATGTTTTGCTGGATATTGGACTACCTTTTTATGATACTGTAGTTTTCAGCTCCCCTGTTTTCCTTTGCCACACTCCTCCATTACTCCTGTACCTACTGGTTTGTGAAGCAACCAATAAATTTGGACATGGAGGTTGGAATGACTTTATTTTCTCCAGTAAATCAGAAACATTTTCATGGCAGCATAATATATTCCTTGTGACTTATTTCTTTTCTTGACCTCAGAAGGGATGTTTCACTGGGTTTTCCAAAAACAAGAACCAGTAGATACAAGTGTAACCTCTGAGAAGCAAATTGTGACTGTGTTTAAGTTTGAAGTTATGGCTGTATGTGCTCCTTGCTGTCTACATTTCTATACAAAAGTCTAGTGTGTATAGGTGGCAAAGGAATGGCATGTCTACTGTTCCTTAGTTGACAGCACATAGTGCACTGAGGTTTGTTGTGAAAGGACTTGGCTTTGACCTTGTGGGGAAGGCAATAGAGCAACAGATTGGTGTCTAATCTACAGTGAACATGTATAATTTGACATTCTGCATTGAGACAAATGGATGACCTGTGTGTGCAGTTGTGCTGCACCCTGTTGCCCATTTGTTCTGGATGTTGAACAATCTCGCACTCTTCTCTCAGAGACTATTAGCCACAGGGACCTAGCCCTCAGTTAAGTGTCTGCCTGTGATAAGTGAAGTAACCCGATCAGAGCAGAGCTCCTTAAGGCCTCTTATCTCTCACTCAACAGCCAGGCCCGCTAAAGCAGTGTAATCTCCCCCTCTCACACTGTGGTGGTTTGATGCTTGCCTTGTCTGCAGTGAACATGAATTGGTTGGGAGGAGAGCGGTTCAGATCGATGAACGTTGATGCAGGTTCATTACTTGAGCTGGTTGACTTCCTCCCCGTCTAAATATCACCACCGTCATTAGTCCAAGTCCTTAGTCCTAATGGATCAGCTCCTCAGAGGTGCAAGTGTGAGTCTGTGGGAAAATTTTTCATGCAACAATGTGGAAAATTTTAAGATGTGAAGTAAACGAGTGCTTATGTGTTTTTACTGAAGAGATTGTTTTTTAATGTAGCTGTTGGTGATGCTGTCAAATGGATTGTCTAATGCACTAACTACATAAAGAGTGAGGTTGAGAAAAAATGGTTTTAAGTTCCACAGCTGGATTCTGCAACAGATTTATAAGTTGTGAAACCTAGTTTTTACGGAATAGTCAAATCAGTTAACTGTTTTAATTAATACATTCATAATTTACTGCATTTAATATGATTTAAAGGTGTTGTTAGCGCATCTTGACCACATTAAACCATGCTCATTCCAGAAGCAGTCAAATGCTACTCTGCTAAGCTCGTTCACTTTTGGCAGGACTAGTCTGTCTTGTACTTCTTTCCTCGATAATGATTAGATTTTGGTCTGTAATTTGTGTGGCATGACAAATTCAATTACAAAGGTGTATTTAAACTAATTTTTGAGTCACATGACATTGCTAGATTAGTTTTAGCATTAGTTTTAGCTAAGATTATCTCACCAGCTAAACCAGAGCCAGGTTATCACTGCAGTCTGGTTTAAGACTCTTACATTTCTCTGATAAAAGATTTTTTTTGCCTTTTTTTTAAGCAACTGTATCATTAGTGTTTTGACTCTGTTGGACAGTGTAGGTGGGGTAACAGAGATGCATGACAACAATATGCATGTATGTACTGACATAGCAGCCTCCACCAAACAGCATATATTCCAGCTGTCTTTGACTTGAGGTAGCTTTGTTGTGTTGCAAGTGTTTGATCTCTCTGTCATGTGTTCTCCAACCTTTTCGTGACTAGAATGAACATATTCCATGTTTGTACACTAACTCAACCTAACACTAACCCTAATTTTGCTCTGGATCTAATTATGTAGTTGACGCAGAAATGGCAGGATTTCATGCTTGCATCAAAATTTAATTATGAACTATTCATAGCATTCACACTGTAAAATGTGACCTGAATAATTCAAAATAAGCCGTGCTATGACAAGCTCCTGTCAATGTATTCCCTGCTCCTATGGTCTCCTTCTGAGGATGTAGAGCTTCACCGACTCTTGACATCAGTCTGACATTACTACGTAAAATCTCCAAGTGAAACTCTCCGTCCTCATAGGATCAAGAATGGCCAATTTCTTTGCTATAAGATGAAATCAATCTTGATCACTATGTTCCCTGTTTCTCCTGTAAACAGGTTTTTCTCACTGATCACTAACTGCACAGAAAACTATTCTTTTTAAATTAGAAACTCCAGAACATGTTTAAAATTTTGAAAATGAGCAGTTGAATAAATTGATGAAAAAGAACCTGTTTAAGCCCCTAAGAAATTAATTTGCTTTTCCGCTCATTCCCCACAGCTTCTTCCATATCTTCAGTCCAATTTAACTGGATTTAAGCAGCTGGAAATTCTCAACTTCAGGAATGGGAGTGTGGTGGTGAACAGCAGGATGAAATTGGACAAGCCAGTACCTTATAATGTCACAGAAGCTGTGCACTGTGTGCTTGAAGACTTCTGTAATGCAGCATCGAAACGGCTTGACATCGAGATCGACAGTCGCTCCTTGGAAGTGGAACCAGGTGAAATGTCCTTGTTCGTGCTGTGTGAATGAAATATGGCAATCCTTTAAGATGTGATGACAGGAGGCAGACACCTCATCCTGACATAATCTGTTCTTGTGGTGACTTATGGCCATTCATGCCACAAGGTCAGACACTGTCCACAGCATGCATCCACTCTGCTGTCTCTAGCAGTGAAGGCGTGGTGTTGTATAAATCTTTTTGGTTGGACGAGTTCATGACTGTTTGTGACCTCAATTGGCGCATCGTATTGAAAACAGACACCTCCATTCACATCAATCAAAATGCCCTTTAATTTCCCCTCTGAATCTGTGGACAGGGAGAGACATGTGCATTAATGTTAATGAGCTGTCACCTTTCCGGTCTGTTTCTCCCACCTCCCTCTTCTCGTCTGGTTCTTCCCATCTCTCCTCTGTTGGTTGGTTTCAGCTGACCAAGCAGATCCCTGTAAGTTCCTGGCCTGCAATGAGTTTTCACGCTGCGTGGTAAACAGTTGGACTGAGGAGCCCGAGTGTCTGTGTGATCCAGGCTACAGCACCGTGGATGGCCTGCCGTGTCAGAGCACCTGCTCTCTGCAGCCAAACTATTGTCTCAACGGAGGCCTGTGCGAAATAATCCCCGGGCATGGAGCCACCTGCAGGTAAACAACAGCTGACAAATAAAAAGAGAACACAAACAGCACAACAGCATCTCATCTTGGTCTTTATTGCGATGCAGATGCGAGCACAAGCAGGTTCGTCTTTGAAAACCTTTTATTTGTGGTACATTCAAGGACTTCCAAGCGTTGTCTGCTGAAAACCTGCACTCTTGAGAAAGTTCAAGATGATCAATGAATGAAGAAAATGCGGAGATCATTTATTTCATTAGAGAAGTGGTTGTATTTGAAATAGGATGCTTTGACTGACGGGTGCAACCCATGCACTTATATGTACTCGTACCTAAATACAATATGATACTTATGTTTTCTTGTCGTTTGCAGATGTCCTGTAGGTAAATACTGGCACTATCACGGAGAGCGCTGCAATGAGCTGGTGTCGATGCCAGTGGACCCTCCGTTAATTATAACCTGCCTCGTGGGAAGTCTCTGCTTTGTTTGTGCCATCCTTGGCATTTTGCTATTCATTAACAAGAAATGTATAAAGACCAGAAAGGCAGTCACTTTGGTGTAAGTACAAACCAGTTTCTTGTACCTACTGTAAAGTGTTTCCCTCCTGTTTTGAAAACATTTTCATTCACTGCCTCATCTCCTTTACATTGTAGGCACACCCATGCTCCCTATGCCTTTGAGAATACTTTGAGGGTGAACCCAGTATTTGAGAATGACGATGGTATCTTAACTCAAGTGTCCACGTTACCGTGTTCTTCGAGTTTGTCTTCTTCTCGATCCCAACAATCTGAGCAGGAGCATTTTGCCTCAATTGAAAATATACATCTGAGTATTGAGGTATACTGCGCTGTGCAGCACAAAGGACTAAAGCGACTAAACTAACTAACTGAAAACCATCAACTAATATGAACTAACACAATCTAACAAACTCTCTGCAGATTATCAGGAAGGTTCAGTTCACATTTCATCTTTGTTTGTGCTCTGAATCTTAAATTCACCATCAAAGTTGAAAAAGTGTCTGTTGAGGAAATGTCTTTGAAACTGTTCACTGTGGCTTTAATGGTAATTTAATGTAGATCAAGGTCCTCCTGCACCTTCAGTCAGTGCTCGGAGGCTTTGATCCCCAGAATCAAACACACTTTAGACAGTTTAAGGGAGCCAGCACCCAGATCACTGATGATTTTTAGTGCCAACTCAAACAACAAACTCTGTGGTAGTAACTGTAGGTGTACACAGTAGTCTCATGTGGTAGAGTGTAGTGCTTTCTTTCATTTACATGGCATCAGTTCATCCACTTGAGGTGTCTGCGGGACTATAATAGTAGTGAAACACAGTACGAACACTGACTGAACCTGTCTACTGTCTGTCTCCATAGATCCCCAGACAACTCTACACAACAAGATCAGAAAAGTTAGTCTCAGAGATGGTGGACTTTCATCACTGCATACCACACAATGAGGTGAGCACCAAAGACTGAACCCTGATGTTGTAGTTCTCATAAAGATGCACTGAAAGTTCAACCAAAAAGTGTAACCTTGAAGCAAGTGCAGTGTAGCGATTGATGCTATAGGAAATTCATTGAGAAAATGTGCAATGTAAAACTACGATTTTGTAAGAAATACAATACTTTTGAAGTGATATACTGTGATTTCACACTTTGGATACTGAATGTGTTTTATAAAGAGTATCTTATCTAATGCTCCAAGACAGCGTCGCCAGTTTTCAGTAATTTTTACATCAATTATTTCACAGCTCTACGATGCGTGCAAAGGTAAAACTTATGTGTATGCCGCTTTTTCTGATTTTTTTTTTTCCACTCGCAAACCAAATCATTGTCAACTATTTTGCATGTGAAGAACTACTTTATTTATAATGCAAAATAAATAAACCCTTACCTAACCTTGAAATGATTTCCACATAAAACAAGTGAATGATCTGTGTTGATCAGTACTTCTTTAGAGCAATGAGGAATAGTTCCTCTTGACTGATTCACACAATGCACTTGTAGATACCTGTACATACAAGGGTATTGTTACTCGTCTGGAAAATGTCTTATTAAAACACGACTCTCTCTTTCCTCTCTCTCCCAGACGTGGCAACTGCCAAATGAATACAGAACATGTTGTCTCTTACGGGCATCAGATAACGAATGTTTTGAAGTGACTGTTCTTTGATGGCACCTGCGGAGAAGCCAACACAGCTGAACATGTTGCTGTTAAACTGTATATGGGATGCTTGTGCAGATGCAGGTACAGTAGACCAGTGGTTGAGATTATTTGTTCATAGTGATGAAAGTGTCTTGTTAGACAGAGAGCTATGGATGTTAAGGTGGACTTAGGTTGTTTTAAAGTGGAACCTAATATTTATTTTAAATATTGAACGGTAGGAACATTTCCTGTAAACCCTTGGCAAAGGTTCTTCTTTCCTCACAATGAGGTATTTATTATTTACAAACTGATACACATGGTGGTATCTTAACTTTAGACTTAACAGTGTTGTTTGTTTTAATGCTATTCCTGAACATTGTTGTGTCCCAAAAAGAGAATGAATGTATAAGCTGTTGACTTTGGTCATGACATATTGTGTATAGAAATACTGGCTGCTGTGGTGTATGTCCGTCTGTTTGTCCTGTTCATAACTACTTTTCCCACTAATCATTTGTCTTTGGGGATTTGGACTTCCTTTTTTACACATTTTACATTGAAAAGCAAAAAATAAAATATTTTTTGTGTTAAAATGTTGATGTTTTGTTTGTTTTTTGAATGCTTAAATTAAGTGGGATATAAAAAATCTAATTATATATATATTGATTTAGACTGAGGCTTAGATCAACCATATCTGTGGGTTTAACATGCTGTTTATTAGTAATAGGTACCAAATGTCACTATGACTGTAAATATGTACTGGAGGGGCCTGTAAGTCTCTTTTTATCCAGTTGGCTTAACTGGAGTGAGCTCTGTGACGACACCAGCAGTACATTAGGCTTTGTTGTTTAATTAATCTACACATTAATCTCATTAGCTGCTATTGGCATTAGGATGTCAGATCCATTTACAGAGCACTGGCCACTAACAGCGATGTTACCAGCATATCTTATGTTCCAGTGTGAGTTATCAGCAGTAACTTGGCAAGAAAAAAAACATGGGGGCAAACATTTATTTTCTACTTTAGTCCAGTGCAAAGGCCAAAGTACAACAGACAATCAAAGAGGGAACATATGAAAGTGTATCATTAGCTACAGTCAACTGTATTGTCAGTTAATTACAACAAATGTGGTGTTTGTCCAATGAGATGACTGGATGGTTCATAACCTGACCAACAGAGGAGTCAAATAACCAGCTTCATAAAATATTACTTTAACAAACGCACAAAACACACGTACACGCAAAAATTACATTATTGTCTGTAAAACAACCCCAATGCCACAAAACTGCAAACAAACCTCTACACTTCCTTTCTTGAATATCAAATAAACAATACAAAAAAGTCACTTTTCAAGGATTTCCACAGTCAACAGAGGTTTGTGGTGTGTTTGTGTGCCAAGAAAAATGATGGATGGATAAAAAGACAAAAGCCCTAAGGTGGTAATAAGCACTTCTTCAAGTGAATAAATCTGTTTTCAAAAAAAAGTTACTGTGGAAGGAAAATACAAACTAGATTTTGTACTACACAAAGAAAAACAGTCAAGAAGAGTTTTGTTCCATTTGATGCAGCCACAAACAGAAAGACATTTATTAGATTTTTTTTTATATTTTACTCATTATGAAAGTATAACATTATGTATTTTATAAATATAACTTCTCTATTTAGTTGTATGACTTTATATCCATGATTGTCACATTTAAGTATAGGAAGAAAAATTACTTGTGTTTCTAATCAAATCAGATGACAATGGACAATGAATGCTAATTATAGTTGTAATATTCTGACAAGACACTGTTAAAAGCAGGTTTTTTTTGTCCCTGTTGCAGACCACTAAGGTTCCAGGTTGACAGTTACTGCTGACAGGCTACGCACCAGTTAAGACTTCCTTGGTGTTGTGCAGTGATTCTGCATTTTAAGGCCTCACAGTGGGATATTGCATTCAAGCTTAGATTGAGAAGGAGACTGAACATAAATCCTAACCCTACACAAATGAGGTGTTCCACTGCAAAATAATGATATAAAAAGTGACGAGAAACAACATACAGGTAGTTGAAAAACAGATGATTCCGCATCTTTTCTGTGGTATCTTCATTTCATCCCACAAACCACAAGTACACTGTGCTGCCCTGCCCTGTTTGTGCTTGGAGTGTATGTATCAGTGTCGTGTTTCAGAATTAAGCTGGTCATTGTGAGCTTATCTCGTGCGCCCTGGTTCATTTGAGGAGACTCTGGAGCATGGCAGTAGCGTACGTGGGGCGAGCCTGCTTATTCTCAATGGCTTTCTTGAGGTACTGAATTCCATCACAGCGTTCCCAGATTTCTTCAAACTGCCTGGGCAGGATTTCAGCCCCCCTCTTCCTGGTCAGGCCTGTCTCCTCCAGACTCAGCTCGCACATCTCCATGTCGTCTTTGCCTGAGTGGTGGAGGAATAAGGGCAGAGGTTTACCAGCAGAAGATTTCACAGTGAAAATAAGGCTTATCTGTATCCCTGAAATAACCCAAAAATAAATAGGATTTTTTTCAGAGATGCTGCTCCTAGAATATGACGAAAAGCAGAAAGCTGCTGATTCACCTGCAACCAACACAATGGGCCGTTTGTCCGGGTGAAGCTCCATCTGTCTGGCTATCCAGGGCCCATCAAAGTGGGCGTACCACCAGCCCTTCTTTTTATTCTGGGGATCTTTGTACTGGTCAGCAGGCCGGATAAAGGGAATACGGAAATATCGCTGCTGGCGGTTCATGGCCACTTCCTGATGCTGGGCCATCATAGGAGGAGCTGGGTTCTGTTCAGCTGCAGAGGCAACAGAGACAAGTGTGTATCAAATACATTGAGATATTCAATGTGAAACCGGAGATCTCCTTAGTAGTACTGCATGGAGAAATATTCACAAAACAAAACATCTGTCATATGGTTTCAAATGAATGTAATTCATGTTTTTATGAGAACACGCTGCTGGGCAGAAAGCAAAGTCTAAAACTTTCAAAATATACAAGATCAAAAAGAACCCAGGAAATGCCCAAGTAAATACCACATGGAAAAGCCAGGTAAAGCAGCTGTTAGCCTCTTATGAAATGGCCCTGATAAAACCCCTGTTGCATCGGCAGAGGCCAAGAACAGGATCCAAATATAAGGCAAACAAAGCGTAGCCAGTACGGTTTTCAGGGGCTATTATATCAAAAAAGAAAGGCAAGTAAATATAGTGGAAGTAGAAGCTACAGTGAATCTAATGTTCCCACTCTCCATCAAAACTAATGTGTTTTTAAAGATGAAAAAAGACGGGGAATGTAAAGCACCAGCAATCATTTGAGCTGCTAAATAAGATTTGTGCTTGTGTGTAGTGTGGTGCGGAGCACGCTTCGTTGAGCTTAGAATGAATTGGAGCAGAGCAGCAGGCTGTCATACAAGCAGCCACTGAACCTGATGTGGCATCGTTGGCAGTTATTCACTAATTAGAACAAATACTTCTGACAGAGCCAGACAGAAGGCAGCTGCACTTTTAGGCCCTGGCGTTTCATCGCCTAATTGAAGGTTAGAAAACGCAGGCGGGCTACTTGTGCAGGTCACTAATTCCAGCCAATGAAAGCGAGAGGTGAAAGCGGAGGAAATAAACATTCGTCACCTGTAACCTAATGTGACCGCGGCGAGGCGTGCATCTGTGACTGTGCAGCATGGTTATATGCTGAATATTAGAGTGTACAGATTTGTGCTCCTTTCCAAAGGTGAGTCATTATAATGAGATTAATTTAGAGCAACGGAATGATACCGGGAACACACAGTTACACTAACCATAGTCAGTGACAGATTTAGGAGCTCTCTGATCACTCCCATCATCGTTGCGTTTCTTATTCTTGGACTTCCATGCGTGGTACACCTTCAGGCGACGGTGGAACTCCTCTCTGCAGGCCGCCAGCAGCTCAATGTCTGTCCACACAGCATGACAACAGAGAGTAATCAAATAAGGACAACATTCAAAAATGAATGGCAACATTCATGAGAGACATGAAACATGCAAGTATGTTCACATTTATCTTTTGAGATAAAGTGTAATATTTAACAAGTAAAATGGGATACTAGAAAGCTTGAAATGAAGAAATCAATTTCCATCAACATGAATTGTAATTGTATCTCTCAATCTTTAATCTTAAAGGAGTTTGCTCAGTAACTTAGTATTACGGGACCCGAACCGGAACCCGTACCGGAACCGGGAT
>OMNW01006940.1:24049-37318 GCA_900303245.1 Selene dorsalis | reverse complement strand
AAGAAAAGATACCAAGCACGGGCATGTTAAATATTTTTTAATGTGGTACATGGAGGCAAAATCAATTTTAATTAATTAAAAATTAATGTTATTAGTCACACCTGTATTTGAAAAGTCTAAAAGTCCGGGGTGAAAAAGATCTGTTCAGGTTTACGTTCATACAGCGTTTTTCTCCTGAGTCATGCACAGCCTCCAGAGAAACACTGATCTATATTTATTGAATTGTTTCCACAAATAGACTCTGTTTAACAAAGTTGCCTGTTAAAATGAGGCCAAACCTTCCTTTTAACTGTTTTTTTTTCTATTTAAAGTGTTTGTGTCAGTAAAAGCGAACCTTAATGATCAGAGTTTGATTGAAACAGAAGACAGTATATTAGCCACACAGTCATCCCTACAAATGACCTAATCCTAAACCCTGCTCCTTCACTCAGGTACCAGTATTCAGGCCCATGGACTTGATGGTGGAAGCCAGCCCTAGGCGAGTGTTTGCGAACGCTCACACCTACCACATCAACTCCATCTCAGTCAACAGTGACTGTGAGACCTACCTGTCTGCAGATGACCTGCGCATTAACCTCTGGCATCTGGAGATCACCGATCGCAGCTTTAGTATCCTTCTGTTCCTCAGTTCTGAGCAGCCATCACTTTTTATAGGTTGGGACTTGGGACATAATTCCCCTGTTGTTTGTTGTTGTACGGTGTGACCACGACATGAGGTCAAACTTAGGTGGATAAAGTGAACAGAAGTTTGCAGGAGTTTATTCTTTCTGTGTATCTAGTGTGAAATAATGAGTTTTGAGTCCTGGTGGCTCTGACTCACTGATAGATCTCCACATTATCCTGTTCACCTGCCCAGGATATAGTCAGACTGTACAGCACACGGTTCCTGTAGCAAAACTGAAATCCACTGCATATCATGACACTGTTTTTCTGACCCATGAATCAGTCCATTGAATTATATAAGCCAGACAAACAATGATTCTGTGACTCTGTGCTGGTGTATTTAAAAAAATCAGAACTGTGTTTTAAGGTAGATGTGCTAATGTAGGTCAAAAAAGTGGTGTTTGCCACAGTGTGATATCTGAAACTACCACTGATTTAACTTACATAAAAAAATGTGTAGAGGTTATGTTTGATTTCAGAGTAGTTCTAGTGCAACATAATTTATAAGTATTCCTCTTTAAGTTGTGTTTACATCTGTGTAGCCCTCTGACCTTAACCTCACCTCTTAAGATATTGTTGACATTAAGCCAGCCAATATGGAGGAACTGACGGAGGTGATCACCGCAGCAGAGTTTCACCCCAACCAATGCAACACTTTTGTCTACAGCAGCAGCAAGGGCACCATCCGCATGTGTGACATGAGGGCTTCAGCACTGTGTGACAAGCACGCTAAAAGTAAGGCGGCTTCAGTGCTCCCACCTTCAGGGAGCTGTTCAGTTGTGACGTGTTTCTGTGGTATGCTGAAGGAAACTGGATGAAAGAGAAGGAAACTAGAATAAACTTTGTGAAAAAATGTCAGAGTGCCGGCTTTAGTAGAAAGACTGTTTTAATGTTTTTGAAGAGCCTGATTCCCTGATCGACCAGCTCTCACTGTGAGCCCAGTGTTTCCGTAAAGGGCTGGGCAATGTATCTTTGTAAACAGACATGCATGTTGACAAGGATGGAGGTCAAATCTTTGAAAGCCTTTCTAACAGCTTGCACATGCAGCATCTGTCAACAAATCTGCTTCAACGAAGCCTTTAGTTTCTGGAGTAAAAGTCTGTACCAGTGAGGAACCTCTGTGAGCAGGCAAGGGTCAGAGCTTCAAAACTGTTTCTTCTCTCTTTCTCAATTTTAGAGAAAGTAGACGTGTATGATAGTCTCTGCCAAAATGTGGGACTGAGAGCGCAGACAGATTGCATTTAATTATACACAGCTATGTAAAATTAGGAGGTCTTTTTAGTTAATAGCAGTCAGGGAATACTAATGGTATGCATCCTTTTCTTTTTTCTTAAGTGTTTGAAGAGCCAGAGGACCCAAACAATCGTTCGTTCTTTTCTGAAATCATCTCATCCATCTCTGATGTGAAGTTCAGCCACAGTGGACGCTACATGATGACCCGCGACTACCTGTCTGTCAAAATCTGGGATCTAAATATGGAGACCCGACCAGTGGAGACATATCAGGTCTGTGACCGTTGCCAAAAATAATGTTAGATTATTTCACTGTAGATTTTTTGTCGTTCTGATGTTTCCCCACAAGAGGGAGGTGTTTTACTGCTGTCATTGTCCAAATGTCCACGGCTCTTTAAATGTCATTTTCTCTCTTGCACGGCTGTTGAATGTCACTTTAACACCTCATCTTTTTGTTTTAACAGGTGCATGAATATCTCAGGAGTAAGTTGTGTTCTCTTTATGAGAATGATTGCATCTTTGACAAGTTTGAGTGCTGCTGGAATGGCAACGACAGGTGAACACCTATTTTATTCATATATTTCTTCAAATATCCAGTTGCAGGTTCAGTGCAGTCACGTTCAGATCTTTAATCGTTGCTTTGCAATTCCATCAACATGTTTTGGGTCAGCTCTTATTTGACGCAGCTGAACCCAGTAATTGGCCTTATCATTTTCAGAGGTTATCTGCCCAGTGCAGCATAAGGCCACACACAATTTGGTTTGGGTGGTAGAGGCTTATTCCTTTCCTGCTCTCAAGTAGTGGCTCATAACGATGCATTACACACTCTTGGTGTCATTGTTATAATCTGGTTTATCTTCTCTCCGTCATACTTTGCTTTTCTGCAGTGTTGTTATGACCGGTTCCTACAACAACTTCTTCAGGATGTTCGACAGAGGCTACAGGCAGGACGTGACCCTGGAGGCGTCTCGGGAGAACAGCAAGCCACGATCTGTCCTGAAACCGCGCAAAGTAAGCACAGGTGGGAAGCGCAAAAAGGATGAGATCAGTGTAGACAGTCTTGACTTTAACAAGAAGATCCTCCACACAGCCTGGCATCCTCTGGACAACATCATTGCTGTGGCTACCACCAACAATCTGTACATATTCCAAGAAAAACTCAACTAGCATTTGTTGAACCCAGATCCCAGTTTTCTGCTTGAGCCCCACTGCTCCGATACACACATAACAAACAATATCTGTCTGTCTTTGGCTAAGAATCCCCAGTTCTTGATATGATATGCCCTTGGTGATTTTAAGTATTGAATGTGACAAAACTTACTCTGTCAGCAACAAGCAGCATCATTAACACAGTACTTCCAAGCAGGCCATCACAAGCACATTTTCCATGTGTGTTCCACCTATAGACATGCAGGGTTTGTAGCTCTGAGACCAGACTTCAGGACTTAGTGTCATTGGTTTCCTCGTATTAGCATCACTCCATTCATCAAGTTACTGTTTGCAACTATACTTCATCCCAAACCAAAGGGAAAATGTGTTAAATGCACACATTTGGCTCGTTTGTTTCCTTATTCTTTTGTGCCATCGTGACATGATTCTTTTTGTCATAGCTACCAATTGTTGATAAGTTTTTGTAGCGAACATGTTTTATTAGTTTGAATAGGAATTTCTTAATACTGTTGTATGTCTTTCTGTCACCATGTTCCTTTTCATACTGGTCTGAAACACTGCTAATACAAGCTGTCAACACTCCATATTTGCCCCCAAGTAATTGTCAAGTTGCCAAGTCCATTTCTTTCTAAATATACAGTATGGTAACACTGTACAAGGACTGTTGTAGTGGTTTATGTTTTTAGCTCATTATCTACATGTAACTTGCATTACTGCTAACCTTTGTCCTGAGTCTACAGCAACAAAGTCAACATACTCGAACCATAACTTGAGGTGCACAGGCGAGCAAGAAAACTCAGTTTGTGTTCAAGCACAGCGTAACATCTGATAATAAACGTTAGTCGCCTTTTTAATGCAAGACATAATGAAAATCACCTCATCCTTGTAACAACAACCATGTTTCTTAACATTGTCTCTGTAAGACCTGACAGCAGCTTGTAGTGGTTTTCAAATTGATCCCTGGTTCTCGGCTGCATTTTTAAATTTTCATGGAGATGAATCACTTATCTTGAGCTCAGGCCTGTTGGTTGTTCGTAGACGAATACATTGAGGAAAATGGTCAGCAGTAATGTATATTTGATTTCTAGTTAATGGGCTAAAACATAATCTTGTGTTGCTCTTCACCGTGGACAATGGCACGCGCACACATCCGTCAGGTTATGTGGTTTTGGGAGTTGAGTGGGGGCTAATTATGCCAAAGTAACCAGTCCTATACACTCTAAAGATAGATGAATTTAAAGCTGTCTTGCAGACAAGGTGTCACCGGTCAGACCGGGCACCCTCGCACATGTGTGGACCACCATTTAAAGCTCAGGACAAAAAGCTTCTATACATGGAAGGGCACGATGGCGTGCTGTGGCCTAATTCTCTTGCAGTTTGTGGCACCAACCCTGAGTGCTGCTGTCAGCTTCCCCACAAAGCGCATTGTGTTGTTCTAGATTGATTATTTGCTTTACCCTCTGGATCTGTTTTCTGTTTGTAGATTTTTTTTTATGATGTTTTGTACCGTACCTGATAATAGAAGAAGAATCACTATAGCTGATTTATTTTTGTATAAATTAAGGCAATAGGATTACAGTCTGATCACTGTAGTTTCTTTAGCTGTCTATCTCAGACTGATCGTAGGTTGAAGGTTCCTTAATGTCAGGTAACCTTTTATGACTTTGGGATGTTTTGTTTATTCTGGCAGGAATTTGTTTGAAAGCTAGAGACTTTTTGTGACATCAAGGAAGTGTGTCTTTTCTGACATTGGATGTCTAAAGAAAAGTATTTTCAGGTGTCAGTACCTCTGTAGTCATAAGCACTATAACATTTTATTTTTTTTAATTTGGCTGACTGTAACTGATGTTTATGTAGAACTTATTTGGACACTTCAGAGTTAGATTCGGAGCTAATTTGGATCTTTAATGTTCTGTTTTTGTGCCATGGATTGTGATGAATCATTGAGCTCCTGTGAAAGAGTAGGTCCATTAAGGCCTAAATGGGAAAAGGCATTTTAATCAACATGTGATGTTAAAACTCTGAGATGGAGTTCTCTCTAAAGCTAGTCAAGTCAGCTGACTAGGCAGAGTTACTGATTTGGAATTTTTGTATGAAATGTAGGGGTAGCTCTCCTATACAGACTTGTTTATTTAAAAAGGAGAATTTGTGAAGCACTTGGTTTGCAGATGATTGTTGTATGAATCAATGACTGTACTGAACATGGGAAACGTTTAATTCTGCTGTTTCTCTGCTACACTATGCTTTGATCCCATGCTGCCACTTCTCTTAAGAGAAACCTGGTTGATTATAGCACAGTTTCCACTTCAATGCAGTCGTTCTGGTGACAGATTAAGCCATTGAATCAGGGCATGAAGCGTATTGGTCCGCTGGACCACATTAATGTGTGACTCTCACCATAGAGAACTGATTTTCAGTCACTAGGATGCCACAAAAATAACCACCCATCTCCATTTTTGGTGTTAAGCTACTGTTGAGTATCTCTCTGTCTGTCTCTCTCTCTCAGGGCTCTGGGTAATGTCCTTGAGTATCAAGACACTTTTCCAATCCGTTTTTTCTTTTTGTTTTAATTTTCACTGTGGAAAACATTTTTTCTTTACTGTCTGATGCAAGATTGTGTGAGGGACTTTCAAATGATTTGCCTCAAGTCACATATGAATAAACCTGTATAATGTGGCTCCTTTGTCCCATTCCACAGTCACGGAGGCTTTAGTCAGTTCACCACTGAGTCGGCCATTTAATCAACAAAGAGAGTCGTCCATTCAAAATGTGAGATCAGTGATCAGCTTTGTCCTGTCATTCATTTGAAGGAAGCATTTACTCACTCATTCACTGTCATATAATAACTGTTCTAACAACCTGTGGAAGTTGTGAATATTTTTCTTTTTAAATGCGAAAATCTACATAGAAATACTTGTAGGTCAGAATCAGCCTTTTTTTTTTTTTTTTTAGGGAAAAAAAAGTTGATTTTGGCTTTTACAGAATTTAATTTTTGGAGACACAAAAAAGATGGTCATCAAAGACCGTACATTCATGAAATAAATAAACAAATAATATTTTACACTTTCCCCTTGTGTCCATAGCTTTTCCAGGCTATGGTGTTAACCACAAAGACGTTCAGAAGAACCCTGTTGCCTTTCTTATAGCATTAAGAAGAAATAAGATAATCAAGTATGTTTCTTGAACTTTCTGGCACGCCAGACAGGAGACTGCTCAGGGGAATTTACTGCTGCTCTGTGATCAAAACCTTGTAACTTCAAGAAGGCAGCTCCTCAGGAAACTCTGCCTTACTTACAGGCAGACCATAGATGTTTTTTTTTTACATTCAAGTTTCTAAAACAGCTTTTCAACATGAATCTTGGGTCAACCAAACCTGCTCTGCATGTAGTGTGAAGGATCATGAAATCTCAAGGAAACTGTCTAAATTGGAGTTATGAGGTTTTCACACTTGTGGCAGCATTATATACATGTCTAATGTATCACAGGAGTTAAAACAAAATGCACTTTTATTTTTGTGAATTTCATTAATTTGTATGTTTTTGTTTATTTCTTTCAAGGGGCTCTTGAATAAAGATTGTAGGAGAGTTTTGGTGATCTGTTGAAATGGTTCATTGTACAGCTATGTTTGTCTTTGTCAAATGGAATAAAGTACAATTTAGATGAAAAGTAATAAAGAAGTTCAAACCTGAATCCTGCAGAAAATGAATAAATGCTTTATGGTTTGTGTATGCAAGGTACTGTGCTTAATGACGGCATGAATATGAGCTTCATCAAGACATGATTTTGTTAACGCAGGGTTTTGAATTACAAAACTAACCTTAACACGCTGTTACACTTGTTTTATGCCTGTTTCATCCCCCAGGCAGAGCTGCTGTGTTTTCAAAAGGGCAACATATTTTCTATGTCTGCATTAGTGTCAGACAGTGCTGCTCGTGGTTAAGAGTTTCTGTGACACTATGGACATACCACTATGGACCCCCTCTCGCCACAAACTCACTGGTCATTATGACTTGCCCAAGTTATTCTTGGCAGCAGAGGTATCAGACGTAACACTGACATGCCCCCATCACAGCCTCAGGAAACAATCATCCAACACATGGTAGCCTGTAGTTAATGGCACCACGGTGCACCTGCTCCCTCCTCTTAAACACCTGAGTTGAGAGAGAAGGGGCAGAAGGTGAATTCACTTCTTCTGTCCTCTGCTGAACCTCTTTGTGATCACATGTTGTGCATGCAGCCCCCTGCCCATCACTGTACACTGTTTGTTTACCAAAAATAAGATGTTCATAATCCATGGGGACCATAAAGAGGACCAGAAAACCATCATACCATAAGACCATCCTCTATAAACCTACAGCAAACACTGCTCATGTTTATACATGTCTATACAAGTCAAGTCGTGTAGCTGCAGTCATATTTGGGCAATAGGTGATAGGAGGTGACTGGGGCCAGCTTTACTACTATCACCAGTCCTCCAACCCTCCATGGACTCAGATGGCTCAGATAGAGGGAGCCCACCCAGGTCCTCCTGCACACGTCCCTGGACAAACTTTTATTCTTGACATCATCATTTTACTAGCACTGTTTGACAGCAAATTTTGCAGTCATATATATATGTGACTGTTTTTTTAATCTCTAAACAAAGATTACACATTTCTAATAAAATAAAAAATAAAAGCCTTCTCCAGTCTCTCCTGTCTGTGGTCTGGACTCTGGACGATATTTAGCGCATGCGCACTCGGTAGTTTGTCTGCGTGTCATGTTGATGAATGCTGAAGCTGGGGAGTCAACATGTCCACCGCTGCTGCTCAGCAAAACAATAACGAAGAGCCCGGGCTTCACGGTACGTACCGCCGTCATTGTCTCCCCGCTCCACGCTACACATGCTACGGAACATGTTCTTCATAGGCGCGGGGCGTTTTTGCCTATATTCGTGTAATGGAGAGTTTATTGTAAAAGTTACATCGGGTCTGGAATTTCCTCTTCTTCTAGGAGGGGTGGAGGGTGATGTTGCCTGGCGTCACCGCGAAATAGCCAATGACGTTGCGACAAATGTTGGATTGATTGAACAGGAGGCCAATCGCGCGCACAAGACGGCGTTGGGCGGGCTCTAGCCAAAATGAAAACAAGTTTGGGACAAAAGACGATAAAAACAATTGCTTTTATTTACTGATATTTGAATTTTGTAATAATATGTCATATAAATCCGAGCACCAGTGTAACCGAGTTGTCTTTGATTTAACAGTACACCGTCTGTCTAATTAATAGTCAGTTGAGGAGGAAGACAATGGTAGGATGTTAGCCCAAATTGGCTGCACCCTGAACAGCCCTAAACTGGCTGGAGGTGCATTTCTACTTGAACCGATAAACAGTTTTAGCTCAGGACTAAAACACCGGGGCGGGCAGAGAGACCCGGGACGCTTGCTTTATATGTGTCAACATTGCAGCTGGAACAGCGACATGCCTGGACAGATTGTCTTCCACTGCACTCCACAGTTATGCAACACCTCACATGAGAGCAGCACTGATGACAAACTGCTCTGTAAACGTCCAGTCGGTCTCATGCACCCGTACGTCGTCGAATTACATGAATTAGAGCTTATATTCAACGAGTCCCACGCGGGGGGAAAAAGGGCGTCTCATGTCAAAGGAGGTTCATATTTGGTTCTCACCCAAGCCCGCTGGCTGCAAGAGATTACATAATTCCCTCCTGTCTGGAAAAAAAACTGCAAGCTGTTTGTGGGGCAGTGGCACAAAGCAATGCATGCTATCATGGATGCAGTGCACAGCCAGTTCATTTGAATGCAGGGTGTCTGGTGCAGGAAATGTAGGTCAACTGTTCCTTATTGAGAGAAGACAGAGGCGTGCTAATGTGTTGTACACCGTCTGATGTCAGGTTTGCACTTTGACACAGCTGTCCTTACATTTCCATTCCCTCTCTCCTCTTGACCTTTGTGTTGCCAAGGCTCTTGGGTAGAGCTGGAGCTGAATGGGAACACAGGGAGCCAGAGCGTGCAAACCAACCTGCTAATGACACCCGCTGCTGACCAAATAAATGCAAATGCTGCTGTGAGTCAAACCCTGCAGACCCTGGAGGTGGTGCCTGAGAACGATGAAACGCTTGGGGGATTAGAGCATGTGCCATCGTCTTCTTCTATCCACAATGGAGACATGGAAAAGATTCTCTTGGATGCTCAGCACGAATCCAGCCCCAGTAGCTCCTCCTGTGATAGGTAGGAATTTGCTGTTTACAGCTCTGACAAGTGTGTTTGCATGGAGCTGAACTAGATCGGTCCTTCTTTACCGTAACATTATTTTTTCTTATTTTTTTTTATTCCAATGTGTTGACTCAGTCCTCACAGGCCACCAAGTCCAGATCAGGATGAAGGTCAGATAACTTTTGATGTAGAGATGCCCAGCCCAACAGATATTCAGGTAAAACATAGGCTTATTCAAAGTTTACACCCACTTATCATATTTTATTTTAATGGTTAAACCCACTTTGTGTCCTGGTTTATAGTCAGAGGAAGATGGTCCTGAGAAGGACAGAGAGGAAGACATCCTTATGAGCAAAGAAGTAGACTGGGTCGCTGATTGGTCCAGCAGACCAGAAAACATTCCACCAAAGTAAGCAAAGTCCACCTCCCAGAATCACCCACTAATACCTTCTCAGGATCAGTGTCTTCAGAATTAGGTTTGCATTAACTGGTTGACCGGTTGTATCTCTTAGGGAGTTCCACTTCAGACACCCCCGACGTTCAGTATCTCTCAGTATGAGGAAGAGTGGAGTCATGAAGAAAGGTGGCATCTTCTCTGCTGAATTCCTCAAAGTCTTCATTCCTTCCTTACTCATCTCGCACATCCTTGCTCTTGGCCTTGGGTAAGTCTGATTTTATTGGCCTCCGTCTCCGTGTAATGAAAGGCTCAGGCTTGCAGTGACAAAGTTCAGTCTTCTCAAACTCCACTGATGTTTTTCACTTCACATATTTGAGGCCTCACTGCTAGACCCTGGATGAAGGAGAAGCTCTTTTCACCTGTTCATTGGGAAAATTCTTGAAAATGTGCACCTTAATAATTCAAATTCATCAATCAATTATAGATGGATTATTGATTATTCTACAGTTACACAATTTGTCCATCACCCATCTTATTCAATTGTTTTGATTTGATGCATTTTCTGTTATTTGTCTAGGGTGTACATTGGGAAGAGAATTGCCACAGCGTCCACCAGCTCTTACTGAATAGAGGGTGAAGCAGTGCCTGGATGTTCTCCTGCCTCAAGTCTCTCAACCATCCTCCTGTAGCCAACATGTCTCTCTGCATCTATTGTACACCCACATTTCCCCTACAATCAGCATCCAGTTATCTCCCATTGTAGATGTTAGTTTTAGAAATATGCACATTGTGTAATGTGGTTGCACCCCAACACATTTTCACACAGGGCATCATTGTTACAAGCAGATGTCACCAACTTGAATCCAGTAGGTAACAGTCACTGTTAGACCTGGAATATATTAGTCATCCTTTCGACTCACAAATATGTGGCAAGGATTTGATGTCGGACGGCTCCGGAGCTTTGAATTTTTTTCAGAAATTTCTCCACTCGTTTTGATGTAATGTCATGAAAAATCTGGCCCTTCTCCTAAGCTGCATCTCTCCTCTGATGTCTCAGCAGGCAGAGTGTACGAACCAAAAATATGTGCCACATCCGCAATACAAACTAACTGAAATTGGCTCTGAGAACAGAAGGGACTTTAAAAGCCTTAACTTTTGAGCTTAACATTCAAGGTGCAGTTCACGGGGGGGTTGGGTAACAAAATGATGCTGCACAAGTGGGATTGGTTTAAAATTCCACATGTTTTGGAGAATAGAAGTTAAATCATTTTGACTCCTCATGGTTTCTTTTAAGAGCTTTGAATTTTTTTTTTGTTTGTTTTTTTTGAAGGTTGGAAAGCTTAAACATTGATGTAGTTTGTTACTCCAATTTTTTTTTACAGCTGGGTTGTTTGAGTATATTATGATAGTGGAACCTAGGCCAGATGGCAGTTTACCAGGCCATATGCTCTTTGTATTTCTTTTTGCCTACATATCTTTTTCTTTAACACATAATATAGCAGCAATGGCAAAGTGCCAAATTTGTATCTTTCACCACTGCACATTGGTGATTTATCTTAGACTGTTTTTTTGTTTTTCTTATATGCGTAGGTATTTAAAGATATAGATGTGAAAAATAATTTAAGCTGTGATCTGCCCCATGTAATAGACACCTTCTGACATTGTATAATTTGTTTATATGTTGACATTAATGCATATTGTAGCTTATGCATTGTGTGGCGGTGTAAGTAATGTGTTTTTGCTGTCGTTTATTTGCTAAAGCGTCAGTTGCAGAAACCACCACAGAGGAAGGTATTTCCAGGGGCCTCATTGAAGAGTGTTATCTGACTTATTTCACTGTGCAATCATTTAACATAGTATGAAACAATAAACAGTGTACAGTTTGTGTCGAACGTCCAGGAAAATGATAGAAATAGGAACGAGAAGCTTTTCCTGAAGAAAATGCCTGTGATTTCTATGTATTGATGCTGACCAGATAACTGGATGACTCTTCTGCTGGTGTTTGTAAATGGATGACATTATCATCACAAACCATTGACCATAATGTACAGTACTTGCTGTAGTGGCTTTCAAGCACTCAACATGCATTCAGGCTCAGATGCATTATATAACTCATACTAACTCATAAACTGTACATGTCATCATTACAGGCTAATGTACAGTTGATCAGTGTGCAATACAGAGCGTTTTGGAATTTGAATAAAGTTTGTACTGCATACAGTGGCTGAGATATAAATACAGAGGAAGTGAACAGAGCTCCATAGGTTGTCATGCATTATTTGAGCCATGGTAACTAATAAAATGCTCATGTCATCATGATGGGCTTCTTCACAGCTGATCAGTGAGCACTGTAAAGTATAAGCAGACCTTATACTGCAAACACAGGCTGGGACATATATACAATTATTATATGGAAGTTAATTTATATTTCATGAATATTACTTTAATAATAGGTCTGAAAGAGAATGTATAGGATTGCTGCATGAATAGGCCCTCAGCCCTTTCCCCTGCCTGGCCAAGTTTTGTGTCAACACTCCTATATCCTCTAGATTGATGTCCATCTTAGATAAATTACTCCTGATATAAGGACTCCTCTCCCACCTAATAACTCATGTATAAACCTAGCAATGGTAACACCATTAGTCCAAAAATAAATCCAGTGTTACCTATGTGTGGAAGTAGCAAGCATAGCTAAGCTAAGCATTTTTAAAGCATCACAATATCAATATTTGAACAGCTACATAGTTTTGAGGTTAAGATTCTTGCAGAGGGGTCCCACAGTGGTGGTAATGGGTGTCACCTGTTCACTTGTCTTAGCTTGTGTAGCCCACCAATGCCCCAGACATCACCTAGATTATGAAACATCTCTCTGCTATTTGTTTGTGGTCCTTTCTCCACTGTGTACAATGAAGAATCAGAATGCCTGTTAATATTTGATATATAAAAGAGTGGAATAAAAATAGGAGGAGAGAAATAGAAATTAATAAAAACTGTGTGCTGAACGAGTTTCTGCCTTCTGTCTTCTTTTGTTGGATGCCCATTGGTTGCCATGCATGTGATTGCTGAATAACCATACTGCTCCATCCATATTGCTTGGGATGTATTTTAATTCTATTTCATTTTTTTTCAGCTACAACTTCACACTTTTACAACATCATCTACATCACAAACAGAGAAGATGAGCTGTATGTACAGAGCAAGATGTGACTGCTTACTGTGAAAACTTCTCCTGACATGACACAAGTCAAACAGCTCAGGCAGAGAAATAACAACTACACACATGTGGCCAACCACTGATTCAACTGCGGATTAATGTTTTATTATTGTTATTATTCATGTGTAATCACATCATTGCCCTGGAGCCTGTTGAGATCCCTGCTCCGTGCTGATGTGACACAGCCAATTAAACAGGTGATGCTTTCTCTGCCCCCCCCAAAAAACCGATGATGGGAAACATGGAGCTGAGGCTGTGCAGGGCGGGGCAGTGCGCATGCGCGGTACCTTTCTGTGGCCCTTCTCTTCTTGATGCCTGTCTGGTCTGCAGGGACCTATTCCAGCAGTAAATCCTAGGATAGGACTGTAAGGCGGC
>OMNW01006940.1:1772-20603 GCA_900303245.1 Selene dorsalis | reverse complement strand
TGCAATACCAGCTCAGGTTGGTTTCTGGCTCCTATAAGAGCCATAAGACCAGTCACAGAAACTTATCCATCCATATTTTCTGAAAGTTCACTATTACCTTGAATTCTAGATAATCATTTAACTTGGTTCTTTTACTAATTTCTGTGGGGTTTTTTTTTTTAACTTAAATTTTTCTCCTTCAGGCAAATTGGAGACAACCTCATAGTTCCTGGAGGAGTAAAAATCATAGAGGCTCATGGGAGAATGGTGATGCCTGGAGGTATCGATGTGCACACCCGATTCCAGATGCCTGACCGGGGCATGGTGGCAGCAGATGACTTCTACCAGGGCACCCGGGCGGCCCTGGCCGGGGGAACCACCATGATAAGTATGTATTATATCAGACTTCCACATGTTTTTCAGCAACATTGTAGATTCACACTCTGTCAAGCATATGATTTTAATCATGCCTATGTTTGCTTATGCACATTAAATCCAACCTGTTTGTTTGCTTTGCATAGTCGACCATGTGGTGCCAGAGCCTGGAGTCAGTCTGACTGCTGCATTCAAACAGTGGAGGGAGTGGGCTGATAGCAAGTCCTGCTGTGACTACTCTCTGCACGTGGACCTCACTGACTGGAACAAAGGCACTCAGGAAGAGATGGAGACCCTGGTGAAGGATCATGGTATGTAGTCCATATTCTCCATCTCCACATACAATTTAAAGTCACTGACTTACCTGCCACCTTCACTGGTTCAGTGAAGTGTTGCTCTGACACTGCGTAGGGAAAAATCCACCAATTTCACTGAGGGAAAAAAACTGTAACTACAACTGTAGTAACTCAGTATTTCTGCTTTGTAATTTTTATCCTTCTGGTTTTACCTTCCTCCTTCGCTCTGGGTTTTCCTTCTTTTGCTCTCTTTATTCTGGCTTTGCCTGTTTTCTCTCATAAGTTTTCTATCTTCAGGTGTCAACTCTTTCCTGGTCTATTTGGCTTATAAGGATGTTTTCCAACTTTCTGACTGTCAGGTATGCTTGTTTGCCTCTGGTCCATATTAGTGGTATCTTTGCTGAGTTTTCTGTCAGATCCCATGTTTCTATCTTGGCCTGTTGGATGTCTTCTGCATAGGCGACTGACCTATGAGCTGATGGATGTGTCTTTTTCTGTCAGATTTACGAGGTGTTCAGCGTCATCAGAGACCTCGGGGCCATTGCTCAAGTGCATGCTGAGAATGGAGACATCATTGCAGAGGTTAACAGAACCACTAATAAAGTTGGTCAAATCTTGGATGTAAACACTGTCTTCTATTTTAGATCATAATGTTTTCTCTATGGATGTTACAGGAACAGAGACGTATTCTAGAGCTGGGAATCACTGGCCCTGAAGGTCATGTGCTCAGCCGTCCAGAGGAGGTAAGACAGAGGCCTGGTTTCCCAATAACTGAGGTTAAAAGAGAAAATAATTTACTTTTAAGATGAATGGACCCAAAAAATGAGCGAAACTGTCAGAGAGCCAATGTGGTGACGATAAATCTGGCTCGGTGTGTCTGCAGGTGGAGGCTGAGGCAGTCAATCGCTCTGTCACCATAGCCAATCAGACCAACTGTCCTCTCTACATCACCAAGGTGATGAGCAAGAGCGCTGCTGATGTCATAGCTCTTGCCAGGAAAAGGGGTAAGAGGAGACATTTGATATTTTTCATTGCCAGAGAACTTCTCACTGACACTGACGTCATCACTGTCTGCTCCCGTAGGTGCTGTGGTTTATGGAGAGCCCATATCTGCCAGCTTGGGCACAGACGGTACTCATTACTGGAGCAAGAACTGGGCCAAGGCAGCGGCCTATGTCACCTCTCCACCACTCAGCCCTGACCCCACCACCCCCGACTACCTGAACTCCCTGCTGTCATGGTGAGGGGCTCTGTGCCAGGGACGCTATTTGACATGTCTTAGAGCTGTGTCAAGTGTGCTTTTAACCCAGCTGTTCATCGTTTTGTGACACACAGTGATTATGAAATGCCCTTTGTGGAGAAGGGACACTGAAGTGACATTCACTTACATGCATCCACCACAAAGATAGAACATTAGTTATAGCACGTAAATGTCACAGTTTCGTCATGATCAAAGATGATATAATTCATTCCTTTTCTTGCTTTTGTCTTACCTAGTGGTGACTTGCAGGTGACTGGTAGTGCTCACTGCACTTTCCAGACTTCTCAGCGTGCAGTAGGCAAAGATAACTTCAGCCTAATCCCAGAGGGCACCAACGGCACTGAGGAGAGGATGTCCCTAATCTGGGACAAATGTGTGGTGAGTGTGTTTCATACACTCCAGAAACTCTTTTCATGAAGTACTCCAGAGCAAATGACCTGGTAAATCTTTCTGTTCATTTGAGATGCTAGTATGTGATTTCCATATCCTGTCCTAGGTGACTGGCAAAATGGATGAGAACCAGTTCGTGTCAGTGACCAGCACGAACGCAGCCAAGATCTTCAACCTGTATCCCCGAAAGGGACGCATCGCTGTGGGGTCTGACGCTGACCTCGTGCTGTGGGACCCAGACATCACCAAGATCATCTCTGCTAAGAGCCACAACCTGGTCAGATAGTTACCTCACCTCTATTAACTTATCCACAAAGTCTTAAACATCGAGACTGAAGAAAAATATAAACTCAACACAAACACAAATTTAAAAGAAATGTTAGTGAGCATTTTTCTTTTGGCAAGATAATCCAGCCACCTGACAGGTGTTGGACATCAGCATTACTCAGAAGGATTATTACATGGATGTGTCATTGGCCTGTCACAATAAAACGACATTTTAAAAGACACAACACAATGCCACAGATGTTGCAAGTGTAGAGAGAGTGGGTCCACCAGAACTGCCTGCCAGAGTTGCGTGTGAAATTGGTGGTTATTTCACGATTCAGTTCAGTTTAAATTGTACAGCACAAATTCATAATATGCATTGTGCCAAAGCGCTTTACAAGGTAAGGTCAAGACCTCACTTTGAAAACAAACAGTTCCCACAAAGAGCAGCACTTGGCAGCAGGGGATGGAAAAACTCTCTTTAACAGCAATTGAGTTAAAAAAGTGTCGTATTTTTTATTTTTGTTCAGTGTATATGTCCTAGACATGTTGAAAACTAATTCTTCAAACCTCCTCCCCTAGGCTGTGGAGTATAACATCTTTGAGGGCACAGAGGTGCGTGGAGCTCCTCTGGTGGTGATCAGCCAGGGCAAGATAGTGTTGGAGGAGGGCAGCCTTCACACCACCGAGGGCTGTGGCCGCTACATCAGCCGTAAACCCTTCCCCGACCAAGTGTACAAGAGGATAAAGGCTCGCAGCAGGGTGAGTCCTAACTGCACATCATTTCACTTCATTCACTTCATTTGAGCAGTTGCAGTCATCCATCGATAGGAGAAGTATGCCGAACGTCAGTGTACTGTATTTGCCCGGGTGGTGCACTCATAATGGTCAAAAGGTTGAGCGTGGAACGATGCACACTTGCCACTCTCAATGACCGCCGTCGTGGCTACGTAACAGAATATAATATATGTAAATCAACATACTGGCAGGCCAATGTTTTCCTCCAGTAAGAGCAGCAGGCTGACGTGGTGACTGCAGCAGCAGCGGCAGTGTAATCTCCACCTCGCATTTAACAGGTGGTGCACACACACGCACAAAAAAGTATGAGTAATTACCAGTAATTAAATAAAACAAGCCTATAGATGTGTTGATGGGCAATAACAGCGGTCCAAAAAAAAAAAAAAGAAGACATTGGCAGCCGTTGCAATCGTTAGTTCCAGTAAGTGCACAACAACAGTATTGGATTTGTGACACAGCTTTAGAGTGTAGATAGCTGGAGACCCACAGAGCTTGCAGTGTGACGGCTTTGTCTGTATGTGTAGCTCACAGAACTGCGGGGAGTCCCCCGGGGCCAGTACGATGGACCAGTGTGTGAGGTCACCGTGACCCCTAAGGTGATGTCCACAGTGTCCTCTGTGAAGACCTCGCCTGCCAAGCAGCAGCAGCAGCAGCAACAGCAGCTCCCTCACCAGCCAGTACGCAACCTCCACCAGTCCGGCTTCAGCCTGTCTGGTGAGTTGGAGCACACATTTCATCCCTGGGAGCTGTCCTCTCTCACAACTAAACATCTACGTTGTATCGTAAATTCATCATTTTTTCCCCGTTTCTTTCTCAGGTGCCCAAATTGACGACAACGTTCCTCGTCGCACTACTCAGCGCATCGTGGCTCCCCCTGGCGGGAAAGCCAACATCACCAGCCTCGGCTAAGCTGCTCTCGCAACTGAGCCGGGGTGCAGGGTAACACAGGACCAGAGGCCACTCTTATCTCTGTCACATCACATCTGGTCACCTCTGACTCTGCCTGCACCCCACCCAAAAGCACTCCATCCATTCTTCTTCACACATTACCACTATGTCACCTCATGGGAAAAAAGAGAAAAGCACTGTTCCATCCTGTTTCATCTTTCCTGCCATATTTTACTGTCATCAAGGAAGGATCAAGTGAATCGAAGCAGCTTTTTTGCTGTTGTTTTTTAAGCCCGGTTTGATTATTGATGAAAGTAATTTGTTTACATTTGTTTACATTTTTGTATAATTTTTGTGGTACATGTTTGAGCAGTGTAGCTGAGTAGGCCTGAGAAGCCCTGGGGTTTCATGAGCGGGCATTTTAGAGACAGCAGTTGTTTACAATTTTTTCTTCTTGCTGTTTATTTTCCAGGTATTAGTTAGAATGTGCCCGTGGGCGTGACACACTACCACCTTTGGTTGAAAGTAAAGCCTCCACCGTCTTTGTTGAAACGCTGCTTCACTGTAAAATTACTGTTTTAGAACTAAAATGTTGAAATTATGTTGATGCAAAAATCTGAAAACACTAATCATGAAAGATTAGAGTGTAGAACATTGTTTTTGCATCTCAGAAACCTTTTTAATTTTAAATTTGCAGTATTAGTTGAGCATTTCACTTCGGGCTTCCTTTTTTGTTATGGTTGCACTTTCTTCATTTTTAAAAAAATTGATGTTTTATGTCCTGTTTGTGTTTTGGAAAGCGCTGACTGCACTGAAAGGAAAAGAAAGGGTATTTTAGAGTTCAGCCACTCATTCAATTCCACCCTGTATATTTGTGTCAGGGAGAAATGGCTGGTACATTACATTTTGTCTGAGAAACATGAACCTTATTTTCTTCCACACCTCATTTCATCATTTTGTTTTTTCCTCATGTTTGTTGAAAGGTTGTCAGGGCAACAAGCTTCCAGTTATCAGATCGGTGCCTATTGTTCAGGATACAGACAAGACACCGCGAAGAAGCTAGACGGGAGGAGTGCCCACAACCTCTCTGCACCTGGTGCTATATGACCATCGCTGTATATGTGCAGATGATGTCCACATCCACACAGCAGTCGTGTAAGCTTTGTAATAACAGCAGCCAGGGTGGAGTCACCTTTTACCCAATTTTGACAGAATATGTTTTGCACCCGTAACAATCCAAATGGTAAAACTGTATGTGAGCTTGCAGCTTTTTATTTGTATTGGATGTGTCTGTATGTTTTAGGATATTTGTTGAATTGAACTACTTGCTTGCCTATTCTGTAAGATATTGATAGCACACTGTATCTATGAAGGCTCTTTAAAGAAGTGGAACCATGATCTTTGAGACCTGATGAAAAACGCGCCGGTATGTTTATGAAATCCCTCACAGCGTGCTGATGATGTGTCCACTGTTCTCGGTGTTAGTGTTGTGAATGAATTTACCAGATGTCCAGTTCTTCTTCTCTTACCCTTCTCTCTGCCCAACATAGTCGACACCGGTTTCACTCAAGGTAGTAAACGTACTCACAAAACCACAACGGGTTGTCGGTAACATAGCACTGTACAACGTCACTGCACAACAACACTACAAAACACTGGATTACTTCTTCCTCATTGCCTTGTCAAGTGTAGGTTTTGTTTGCCAAGCTATAATGTGAAGTGATTTACATTTGGGGAAGTCTCTTGGTAATGGTTATTAAGTTGTAATGTCTGTTGACCCTCTCCCAGAAAGTGTGATGCTCTCTCGGTCATGTATGTTTTGTAGGTTATCAGGGTTTTGGGGGAAATCATTGGTCCCGTCAGCATTTGACCCTATCTGTGTTGACTTTGGTGGATTAAAATAATAGAAAAATGAAACGTGTTATTCTGATTCTTTTTTTGTATGGATGGAGATAAACACACTGACTTTAATAGAATTGTTGTGCACAGTTGGTCATTATTATGGGAACACTGAGGTAATGTTAGTTTTGTTGAGCTTCTAAACAATAGTCACATTTTATTGCATATAATTAATGAGTCATATTATGACTTGTAGACAAATGATACATTCAGCTGATCTACCCAAGATTTTGTGTATGAAATATATTCACTCAATGACTGCACTTTCCATTTAATGCTTCGTCTACTCCACATGATGCATTATTAGAGATTTATATTACTTAATAGCGCCACCATAATGAGCTACAAGATTGAAATATTACTTGCACACAAATATTTCAGTGTTAACAATCTGAAGTCTCCCCTTCACTCTGGTTTGCTTATTGCTACTTGAGCTGGATGGTCGACCTTCACTGAGCAGAATGATGTGTGTGTGCAGAGTGTGACACTATAAAGCTGTTTTTATATTCATCTGCAGGAGACAACAGCTCATCTTAAAGTCTTAAGTTCACAATGTTTATGTAAAAGCTGATTTCTGTGCAACATTACAACCGGTTTGGAGGCATATGTGCAACGTTCACAGGTGTGATGTGGAAGCTATAACCTCCCTGCACACATTTACTGGGGTATATTCTGTCCAGTGGTTAAACTTTGAAATGAAATACACTTGTGTATTCATAGGATAAAAAATGATCAAAGTGTATGGAGTTGATGTAAAATTAACAAGCTAAGTGAGCTTTTACACACATAGATATGTCTTTTCATGATAAAGTATGGCTGCTCTTACTGAAGTTAAGTTTTACCAACCCTGATTAAAAGATTTCTCTTGGTCACATAGTGAGTTAATTGTAATTAAATCGTTGAAGGTGTAGTCTACTGACTGAGCCCAGTGTTCATATAATTAAATTAATAATTAAATAAATCATCCTGAAGTGCACAGTACCTTCCAGGAACCTCTAATCACTTAGATGTACATCAAAAGCACAGATCAGCACAGATCAGCAACCTGTCTGGCGTATCAAATAAAGTGTAAATTTTGTCGAGTCACTATGTCCAAGCGGTGGATGGACTAAATGCAGAGAGACAGCAGGACACTAGGTGGAGACACAGATTTGTGACGCACAGCCTTGTCCTCGGAACAGCGATGTGTTGTTCCATCTCCTGAGACACTTCACCCACAGGGAGGGAGGATGCTTCTGGTAAAGTGAACTGAGCAAAAGAGTGGCTGCATCACAGTGAGTGCACACGTCAAAAGAAGTTCTGTTATTAGTTGGAATGAAGCTCCCCTGGCTGTTCGACAGTCGTCCAATTAGGACTTAATATGATGAGCGCACTGATTAAACCAGAGAGGGGAAATCCTATAATGTCAACATCTTCACCCACGGATGAGAGCTTTAGAGAGAGAGAGGGGGAAAAAAAAGTCATCAGAAAGACTTTATAAAGCTGAATCCTTTTGGGGAAGCATGCAAACATGAGTCACCAGCAGTGTTTGCTGTGCTTTCCATTCACTGGAACTTAGACACAACTATTAAAAGACCACAACCCCTCCCAGGGTTGATGCGTGCGTCTTTACACTGTCACTGTGGGCATCAATTTGAAACTATATGTGCTTGTGATGAAATATAAGTCTGGCTTCAGTAATTTGCATCTGTTGGAACAAATGCATTACAAAATAATACGAGGGAAAAATAGATTTGATATTTGTACCATGAATATGTTGCTAGATAAAACCAGGGAGCCCTGATGAAACACAGGAGGTGTGTTCTTGCTCCGCTCCAGTCTATATCTGACTCCTCCGAGGCTGCAGATCTAATTATAGGTATTCATTACAGCTATTGCATTTAGAGGGTAATATATCTTCATAAAGCCTGGCACAATGGTATTTGTTGGCTGTGGTTTTGTTCATAATCCCACCATTCAGGGCAGAGGCAGACAATAGAGGGAGCGCTGAATTAGGTCATCTGTACCATCTGTAGTTTATTGCTGTGGCTGCTAATGGCATCTGTGAAGAGATGGTGTGATTTACAGGTTCACTGACAAGCCAGTCAATGACAATGCGGACACAGACGAGCA
Source organism: Selene dorsalis (assembly GCA_900303245.1). Taxonomy (NCBI): domain Eukaryota; kingdom Metazoa; phylum Chordata; class Actinopteri; order Carangiformes; family Carangidae; genus Selene; species Selene dorsalis. The sequence continues at coordinate 12,338 of OMNW01006940.1, read as the reverse complement.
CTCTCACTGCATTGCTGAGTCCCTCCCCTGTGGGAAAGCTGTCCACTTCGCGTCAACCAGTCAACTTAAGGCACAGAGGAGGATGTTGGTTTAATGATGCCGAGTGCATCTCCTCTCTCTCAGACTCACAAAGGGAGCACATCCTCAGTACTACAGAGGGTGCAGCCAAGAGAACATAAATCAATACCGCTGGCAGAGGTTGTCCTCCTGCCCTTTGATGCCTCTGTGTAAACACAGAGACACTTTGCGGTCTTGAGCTCACACCGAACACACTCAGTTTTTCACCTTTGCACTGATAAACACGCCCACCACACTGAAGATCTTTAGAAGGCTGAGATGAAGAGTCTGTGGTTTGTTTGTGGATGGTGACTAAAAAAGACAGAAGCACAAGGCGCATGGGCCTGAGAGAATAACGTCTGAGACTGTGCATGACTTCATTTGACATCTCTAAATCTGCTGGATTTTTTAAGAGGCTTGGGGGCTGGTCAGGATTGAGGTCAGCAACCACAAGGTCAGTTCAAATTCCACCCAAGTATATTAAGACATCCATCTGGCACCGCTTGGAGGTAGATGAAATTATGGGAATGTGGACAGATGAACCAGAAGTTTTTTAGGGGTTGTATATTTAGTGAATCAACCTACTCTCCCCCACCCCCAACCCCCACAAAAAAAAGCAATGAAACACCCGAAAAGTCCAAATATGTCCTTATGAATCTCTTGTTAGGAATATGTCATACAAATTTATTGTAATGTGACATGGAAGTATGCGAGTTCCCTTGTTTTTTTACTGTGTACAAAGCAGTACACAAACAACATTTTGACAACAGGAACAACATCAGGCAAACTCTAGACGATGGGAGCACCACTGACCAGCATTTCTGAAACATCTGGTGAAATCATGCAATATATAAAACTTTCCTATTTACACTTTTATACATTTGAATCCCTCTACCGTAATATAAAATATGTAAACATCTAGAAATCTTTTGGTCCTCCTTTTCACAGCTTTACCACTATGTAAATATGTTTCATTTGATGAACACAGGGTTGTTTTAAACACTTAAACAAAACTTGACTTGATAGATTTTTTTTGTTTATAAAGTTATACTTATGACAGTAATATGCTCAAGCTGTATTTTGCAGTAGTTTGTTTTCGGAAAGCTAATAAGCCATCTTGTTCAAGGGGATAACACATCTTCTTAAAAGGGATAATATATAGTGCTTATGATATTTCTTTGGAGGATTTAGACAATCATATAAATTAAATCACAGAATAATGTCAAAGCAGAGATATTTCAAATTTAAATATCATAGCAGCCATTCCAGCACAGTTCAAGTGATAAGATGTTAGTAGAGCAAAAGGAAATATCTTCTCATCTGTGACCTTGAAAGCAGAGTCATGACTAATGGATGAAGGATTACAGTATAGTTATACAGGCTCTCCTTTTTCCGACAGGGACAGTTGGTGTATTTTAATGGTGGGAAGGTTTCCGACAGGAGGGGGTGGGGCACAGTTCGACTCCTGTGGGGGGGTCCTGCCACGGAGGAAGCAGCAGCAGGTTTGGTGGAAGCCTTTACTGCAGAGTTTGGCTACTTTAGCCCTGCTCGTCTCAGCCGGTCCAGATCCACTCGCGGGACCTCCAGGAAAAACCTTCCACTCCCTGCTGTCCCTGGAGGAAGGCGTTCTAGACAGGGCCATAGAGGAGGAGGGACTGAGACGACACGGTGCCCCTAGATTCAAAGTGAGGGGCTGGCTTTGACCTTGTATTTGACTCGGACCTGCACTCAGATGATGATGGTTTGGTCTGGGAGTCATTCGCAAACAGTGAACCCCAAGTAAACTCTGAAAAGCTTTCTTAAACTCCTGGTTGGAGCATGGGTAGATGATGGGGTTGATGCAGCTGTTGAAGTAACCGAGCCAGAAGGTGATCTTGAACACAGTGTCAGAGGGTCTGTACAAGGGGAACATCGAGCCTGTGGGGACAGAAGGCACAAAAGGGTGGATCCCAACAGTGATTAAGAGCAAACTGTTTCATGTTTCATTTATCTTAAATCATGGTTTCCATTTTAAGCACTGCAGTTGTTCTGCTATCTCTTCCATCAAAGGTTGTGTTTATATGAGATAAATACATGCTCTGCAACTCCTCAGAGAAACATATCATTGCCCTCGTTTACATCTATTTAAGATGATTTATTTTTAATTGATCTATCCAGCTTCCTCGAAGAAAAACCTGCCTCCTCGCCATCAAGGTTAATATTTTATTAAAATTGCTGTCATAAATTCTGTGGCTCTTGATTAGAGGAAGCGTTTGCAGCAGAAAGTGTGCGTAGGATCATTGATGAGAAAATGGTTAAATGGGCACATCATATGCAGGCCTGACGTTAGTGAGCCCTCACATATCCAGTGGCTGCCAGCGAAACATTAAAATATAAAATGGCTCACCTCTTGTGTTACTGTAATATATCTATCTATCATCTGTCTTCAGAACTGTAAAGGCACAAGCTGTCTTGTGAGATACTTTATTGGCTGAGCTGGTGCAGATGATTAAACGTGGGCTTTTGAAAAATGAGACTGTGAGAGATAAAAGATGTGCAGAGAATTTGAGAGCAAATTATTTTGTGCCTGTCTGTGCAGCTCATACATTTTATCTCCAGCTGTGCCAAAAAGAGCTATTGTATTATTGCTGATACACTTGATAGATTCACTTTTTTGAGTGAAAAAAGAAAGTTGTTGCAGCTGTTGAATAAATCGCTGATTGAGGAGGCATCAATACCTTGTGTTATGTGTAAACTGTGCAACTGTTTTGGGTTGAGAAAGTTATATGACCCCATAGCTTATGAACCCCCTCAAAAATCTGCCGGATAAACTTCAGAGGTTATTTTTCATTGTTGCTGAGATACAAGCAGCAACCAGACGATGCATTCATGAGAGCAATAACAAGGGGGAAAACCATTTATCATCTACGTTAGGAGCAAGACTTGTGTTATTACGGCTGCAGCTAACATGTGAAATAGGACTCTCAGGGCCACAGATATTAAAACGTCCTGAAACTAAATTCATTTCTAAAGTAGCGTTATTTGGTTTTTAGTCACTTGGGGGCCACAGAACAAGATGGAAACACAACTGTGATGTAATATGACCTTAAAGAGCTTTTCTGGCCGATTGACAAATCCTGCAGCCACAGGTAACATCATGTTACTGACAATCCACTAATCCCCCTCTGTTTAACTAAAGGCTCCTGGGATGGCTGCACCATTACAAGGTTTGCTTTTGCTACATAGGCATTGTTAGAATATAGCCTATAGCTGTTCACTTTGGGGTCTACAAGAACCACTGCATTAAACTTCATTCCTGTACTCACCCTAGAGCTGCCTCCAGCAGTGGGAAGCAACACAATGGCTTGTCTCTGTCTTTGCCTCCAATGAAATCAGCATGCTAAACAGCTAGCCCAGGCCAATCTCATCACTTTCCATTAGCGACTCACTATATCCTCTGCCCTGTACATGCAATGCCGCTCAGAGGGCACAGCATGACCTCTTGTCTAATAAATGCCAACGTTCGCCTACGCTCTTGTCAAGCAGCGATCACCACCACCTGCTCCTTGCAAGAAACTACATTCACTGGCAGAGAAAACAGATACCTCCTTTAATCTGTCAACTATTTCATCCTGGTAATTTCATGATACTTCTGCCTGGTCCTGAAACAAGGCTGCATGGTAGAAACCAACAGCGTGATTCAGAACACTAAAGTTGCATGACATAAAACCAAAGCAGATCTGATAGGTGCAAAGAACAAACAAAAAAACCCTCCATACAACCCTTTTCACATTACATTTTCATTTGATCCATTGTTCATAAAAATATTCACTAGTGTGGCTGTCAAAGAGAAACTTATCACTCACTGAAAACCTTGTTTTGTGTTTAGGGTTAGTAGAGTTGCCTCTGTCCCCTAAGAAGTTTGAAATCAGAAAGGGCACTGAAACACCATTGTGATGGAAGAAAGATGACAATTCAGCTCATGGTTAGTATCTTAACTTGTATATTGGCAAAGAGGCACCTTTTGAAGTTATTCTTTAAATTAGCAAAGGCTTATTTTACACCTCCTTACGGTCCCTGAGAAGGACGTCTGAAATGTCAAGGAGAGGTGGAAAATCCACAAATAAACAGAGAGCCTAATAACTCACTGTTTTAATTTATTTTGACATTATAAAATCCCACAATTTATTTTTCTTTGATGACAAGACATTTACTTCAATAGACCAAATTGTACAGTCACCAGTTATCCAGGGCCACACATCACAATAGTGATTTACTGTTACAGACTTCTGTGGCTGGCAGCGGTATGTAGCCTGATGCCAGTATTAGTAGACGGCATTGGTAAGCAAAGGCTTTGCCTTATTTCCCAGTCAGGAGAGTACTCAGCCAAATGGTAGCAGCTATTTTTACCAGCATGAGAGCATGGAATAAATAAAAACCCAGTGGGATTTGTGAGGTTTTTGCCGTATCTCATAGCTACTTGGTTCAGATTTCTGCTACATTCCCTCCACATTGACACCAACACATATAACGCGCACATGGCTGGTGAGCTCTATGATTCCTCCTCAAGCTTGTCTTTATCAGGCTGGGTGCTCTTGAGGGTAACATCATATGAGGTCTGACACCAGCGTTATGGCTTTATCTATCATTCCCCGACTGGCATTGTGATGATGTGAGTCACAGGGAGAGAGGGTAAGAAACAGCCTGACACTTCAATGAAGGGTCTATTTAAAACAGACACTGGCCTCAGAAATTCTGTGCTTTTGTTTGCACACAGGGGAGCACCAGAGGCTGTCACAGTTCTGAAAGATTTATTGAGGCTATTTATAGAACGTCTACCTGGCCGAGTCAAAGCATTTACTACGCTGCTCAAGAGGCCACAAGGCTTGTCTGAGTGAAGTCACTTCACTGGGCTGCCACAGAGGAGCAATTCAGGTAATATCAGCAAACAATTCAATGAACTAGCACTTAAAACCTGGCAGCACCATAAATCAATGAATTAATCTGTAAAATGAATTAATGGGTTGAATAGCTTTTCAACTTATGTATGAGTGCAAGTTATCAATATGGATTAACTGTGAAATCTTATGCAGTGAGAGGTTATAAAGAATGTCATGTGTAAGAGTAAAGAATGAGAACATTTTGGAAACATGCCCTTTATTTAAAGAGTAAGATGAGAATACCCGTCTAATATCTTTCCATTCAGTATGCAGCATCTTGAAGGCTCACTATAGTACTCTAGTAGGAAGTTACTCTACTCTACCAAGACACTCCAAACATAAGCCCTGTTTAATCCACAGCTTGTTGATGTTTTTACTCTTTGGTTTCAGAAAAGATTAAGTAAACAAGCTATGACATGTTAATTTGAGACCTTTTGAGAGTTTTAAGCTTTGGACACAGCTGGGCTATTCCCCTTGTTTTAATCGTGGTGCAAAGCTATTTCAACTATATTTACCAATGCTGACGTGACTGGTATCCATCCTATCATCTGACTTTCAACAAGAAAGTGAATGTGTATTTCCCAAAATGTCAAGTTCCATCTTTAAAGGAGCTACATAGATGTTTCCTCTGCTGCCCAATGAGGTTTCTTGCCAGGAGCGTATAGTGGTGGTCCCTCATAGAGAACTTCGGCCATTTCTGCATTTATAAGACAAGATGTTAGAGTGCCTGCTCTGAGCAGTGTCACTTCCTCTTCCCCTCATGTTGGACTTGGGGCAAACTGGATACTTTGCTGAATTGTTTTTGTCAGTAGAGCGAAGGAAATTGCAGAAATACAAGCACAACAAGAATTAACATGGGCGTTTACAAGATGTAATAGGAATACAAAATGAACTTCTTATGGGCAGATTGAAGGTTACAGTGACAGTGCCGTGTTCAGGGAGTGGCCTTGGGTGGCCACCCCTGAAATCTGATTGGCCACCCCAGGTGCTACCCCAAAATATGATGGACTATATGCCCAGTCAGAGGTGTTTTATTGATTGAGAAGAAGAGCTGTGATAGAGATGAGTTAAATGTGGCATTGAAGACTTAGTGAGAAGAGGAAAGAAGTTTAATGCTGACCTTGAATTAATGCTGTCGTTGGTGACTGTAGTAATAGCAAAAACTTAAATCTCCTTAAATGCTCATCATGTAAAAAAAAAAAGGCATGCAAAGGCCTACAGGTTGATAATATTGTTCACATCATGGACTAATGTATTACATGCATAATAAATGCTAGAGGTCAACTGGCTCAATAAAAAAATCACATACATGATAAACATGACAATACTCACTGATGGGGAGCACCAGGAAAAAAGGCAGCCAGCACAGCACGAAGCAGCCGACCACAATGCCCAAGGTCTTGGCGGCTTTCTTCTCACGTGAGAACTTGAGCAGTCGCAAGGCAAAATGAGTGCGGCTGCGAAGGGCCTCGTCTTCTGATACGGTGGTGTTGCCTCTGTGTATCCTGAGTATCACTTGCTCGGAATCTGACTTCTCTGTCTTTTGGCCCTCCCTCAGGCCCTGGCTTTCTCTGTGAGCTACCACATAAACTCGACAGTACATGACCAGTATGATGGTCAGAGGGAGGTAGAAGGAGCCCACCGCAGAGAAGATAGCGTAGCCTGGCTCCTCCGTGATTTTGCAGACAGACTCGTCCAGCGGAGCCGGCTCTTTCCAGCCGAACAAAGGTCCAATAGATATGATAATGGACAGCACCCACAACAGCATCACTGCCAGCAGAGCCCTGCGTTTGGTCATTATGGCTGGGTAACGCAGAGGATAACTGACTCCAATGTATCGGTCCACAGAGATTACGCATAGGCTCATGATGGAGGCAGTGCAGCAGAGCACATCCACAGCTGCCCAAACATTACAAAAGACTCGTCCAAACACCCAACGATCCAGGATCTCTAGGATGGCAGAGAAGGGTAGGACAGTGGAGCTCAGCAGTAAATCTGCCACTGCCAGATTAACTATAAAATAATGCGTGACGGTCCGCAGGTGTCGATGACAAACTACTGAGAGGATTACCAGGATGTTTCCCACAACTCCAAACACAATAAAGATACCGAGCACCAAACCCAACGCCACAGCTTTGACCACGTTGAAATCTTGGGAGAAAGTCTGGCTGCAGTTGGAGCAGTTCTGCGTCAGAGGAACCGGGGTCATGTTGTTCTGTGCAGCAACCATCTGTTCCAGATCTATGCTGAAGCTCGGCACCGTCCTGTGCAGCAAAGGTAGACTGAAACACACACCTATTTAAGTACACTACAGCACAAGGGGGACATCAGAGCATTCGCATAAAATCCATTAGAATAATGATCACATTAAGTCTGTCAAAACATAATTTGAATGATGATGCCTCTGGTAAATGAGCCATTACGTTGGCAACGCATCAAGAAAAATCAAACTACAGGATGCATGCAGAGAGAGGAGAGAGAGAAGAACTATATATATATGTAGACAAAACCTACTGTGTTGAAAGGAAATCCATCTTGAAAACGTTACAGCTAACTGTTATTGTGCAGCTGGTATGAAAACAGTGTTTTCTTACAGATGGGATACACAATGGGTGCACACATCGAGACAAAAGGCACAAAATTCAAGTCCATTTTCTAAAAAACTGGCGCTCTTCTCTGGGTTTGGATGGGACGTTCCTCCTGCTGAATGCAGTGGGCAATTTCAAGCTCAACACAGCAGCAGGAAACAGCAACAGAGCCTTTGAAAAGAAAGAGAAGAATCTGCTTTGAGAGAACTGACACATCCAAAACAGACACTAAAACCCAGAAGCGTTTATCCTCGCTCAGTCAATTGTTTCATTTTTGCTGTTTTCTTTTCTTTCTTTCTTTTTCTTTTTTTCTTTTGCATGTTTCTTTGGCTCAGATCAATCAAGACTGTGGGCGGGAGACGGTGTCTGAGCCACTGTTGCTGTCAGATCAATGTGACCACAACCTCATCTCGCACGTATCGACTTAACATGATGTGAGGTTGAGGAATAAAGAAAGTGCTATCACAACTGACCAATTGCCTGTTTCACTGAATCGTCTGGAAAACATCACTTCGTTACATTTCATAACGGCATTGAGCTAAGCCGGAATAGCTGAAGAGATAACAATGTAATAGCCTCAGTTACAGGACCTAATCTGTGCTTTATAGCCGTTTTGAGGTCCTAATGTGATCTTCAGCTGACCTACACCAAGATAAGCCCAACCTTGCTCTTATCCCTCCAAACAAATCAATATCAAACTATGGCCTTTATACAAATAGAGGTCAAACTAATACACAGTTACAATTTGACATTAGTTCATGTGTGTGCACTCAAGTGTATTTATGTCAAACCTCTGAATTCAAACAAATATGATGTGTATGTTTTTTGGAAATTCACTCCTACTGTACTCAAGACTATAAACAGGAGGCGATGGTTAGCCTGGCTTCGTCCAAAGATAACAAAATCTGCCAACAAGTGTTTCCTGGAAATCATTTGCCTGGCCGAGAAATAACTCCTTTTAAAACCACAAATTGTTGTTTTTGTATTTAGTTTTGTTCACTGATTTAACATGTTAAATGGACCAGGCAGCCTAGACCTAATTCCAGGCTTTGTGCTATGCCTATCTATGTATCTATGCCTATCTATATGCCTATCCTATGCTATCTGCTATCACCAGTTACATAATTAATACAACAGACCTGAGAATGGTACTAATCTTCCTATTCATCTCTCACAGGAAATGGGAATGTTTCCTTAACTGTCGCAGTATTCCCTTAACATTTGTCAACCAAGAATATCAGTCTCTTTCCGTTGTGGTTATCTATTTATATTCATAAGGCTATATTGGAAATCCAATTGCTCAGTTGGATTTCCAAGTGATGTCATAGTGCACTGTTCCTCCAGCAGTGCTGATTTTGGCCTGAATTGCTCCCTCTGACTTTGATATGTCAAATTAAATTCACTTTGAATGTTTCATCCTTTGACTTGAAAACAATGTCTTTGTGCCATGCAAATTCCTTCTGGTGGACAGATGTGAAGTTAATCTTGTCTGTGCAGATTACTAACATTTGTAATGTGGAGGTTCCTGAACTAAACATAGATTAGATGGAACTAGTAAAAGTAGTGCGGCCATGTTGACGATTTGGGGATTTTGTTAAGCTGCTTTTTTTGAGACAAAATTAAAGGTTCATCTGAGTTGTCCTCTTTTCTCTATCTATCTATCATCTATCTATCCATCCATCCATCCATCCATCCATCCATCCATCCATCACTACATTAATGCTGAGGTCTAACCTGCTTTACACAAAGACAGACTGCAGTTACAACGGTGAGAGCAGAGGCATTATGCAGTCCCCTCAAGTCTTTATCCTCCTCCTCCTCTCCTCCACTGCTTCACACTATTAACCACTGGCTGACCTTTTCCTCTGTGCTGCACCAAGCCCTGCTCCATACTGGAGGTACAGCTGTTTAACATGTTTAATGGAGTTTCATGTCTCAGGTTTTCTCCTATGCTGGCAGTATGCGAAAAAAACACTGCATGCCGCAGCCATCATTACACAGCACCTGAGAGCTTCTTCCACCCACTCAAATAGAGGAAGGAGATGTCAGGCTGCTGCCTCCAAAGTAATTAAGAATGTAAGAGTTACATATTCATCCACAGGAGCATTGCTGGTGATCATTACCCCATCACCATTTTCGGCAGTCGAAAAGATTATGTGACCTCAGCTTAAAATATTAAGTGTCCCTGTGGATACAAATTGTTTGTTTCTGGATTTACTTTTAGACAGGTTTGGTCATATTGACATGGATTCATTCAAACATGTAATGTTTAAGATTCAGATCAGTTTTCCATTACAGTTTTTCTCCATTGGTTTGGCTCATTTCTTGAAACAGAAATTACATTCGCAAAACTCATCGTAAGATCATTTGGCAAAACAGTCTTACAGTTCAGCACAACACCATAGCTCACTTGCAAAAGCTCATAACTCTCCCAAAACAGTTCACTCATGTGTCAAAACTAAATTTCTTTCTCTTTTAAATAGTCAGTGGCCCCAAAATGTATCGTCCCTTTGGCATTGTGTAAGCACTGCAAGTCAACATGTTTAGATGTTTTGTCACTAAACAAGGACCATTGAAATATCCCTCATGTCCACCTCTCAGTCTTAGGCCAGTCCTTCACTGACAGTGGTTACTGTACTAGTTTGTGTCGATCTAACAGAATACAATTGTGTTTAAAGCTGAATTAAAAAAAAAAAGATTTTACGGTAAGAGTAGCCTCCGAGTTTTGACATCACACATTTCACTCATACCGCCAAGGAAATTCTAACTGTTTTTATTCACGCACATAAAGTAACTTCCATACATCAGAGTAAAAAGAAAATGTATACAGCACAACATACTGTAATATAAACACAGAAACACCTGCCAGGTAACTAAAGCTACTGTTTGATTGGTCATCTGAGATGTGTGCAGCTCCTCCTTCGTTAGTCAAGTTCTAGTTTCACCTGACAGTCAATCAATCGATTTATCAAATGTTCCAGCAGATTCATATTTGGTCTTCA
>OMNW01006937.1:12150-34167 GCA_900303245.1 Selene dorsalis | reverse complement strand
TTTTGAATAGTTGTTTTTAATGACCTAAAGAGCATTTAAATAAGCCCATTTTAGCCAAGCTCAGTTTGTCTTTATAGAATTGCTCCATTACTCGACCACCAGTCAAGGCTGTTGTGATACTAAGAAGTGATGTTTTCTACTGAAGTTTTTCAAAAGCCCAAATTGAATTGAAATTCTGAAATATTTTCAAAGGAAAATGTTATTATAACATCTGCATATTATTATTTGTAATTGTCTTTTTTTTTTTTTGGATTAGATGCCCACATAGTCTACCATTAGCACTTTATTAATTTGCTTGAGTATTTTGTCTTGTTTCATAGTCTCCTGTGTGGTTACTTGTTGTATCCATATAATATCTTAGCATAGCTTAAAAGTTTTTCTTCCTAATGACCTTGGTGAGACCCATAAAAAATAGAGTTGAACGTGCTTTCTGCCCACAGTCTATATTTCTAGTATCAGACACTCACAGCAGGTTTGAAAGTCTCCTTTGCAATCATTATGTGAAACACACTCAGTTGTGGTTTATGCAATATGAAATCTTGTCTATTTGGGGTGAAATCAGTGTCGAACAAACTCCTTTCAAACCTACAGCCGGTTGAATATTTGATACTCAGGATACGTTTGGGTGGAGCATCAATTTTAAGTTAGCTCACCTCCAACCGTTTTTAATTTGACTCATTACTTGGCTGACTTAACATAGACAACAGCTGAGGAGAGGAATCATGGATTGAACTGTGAGAGGAAGCGTAAGCCATATTGATGCCAAAAGTACCCTCTGAATCATGGAAAGGTCATCAAGACTGCAGTAACTTCAGTGTTAATGTTGCACGTCAAAGCTTGGTTTTAATTCTCAACTGAATGATTTTAGTTTTTGCTCATCACTATTCAAACAATATTTTGGTATTTGGAGCTCTGTTTATCTACAGCTGTTGCAGTATTTTATACTCTTTTTGCTACCTTTACAGTGACGAACCACTCTGGTCAAAATTGAAAATGATTACATGAAAAAAGAAAAAAAAAAGAAGAATGCTGTACAATTTTCAGGAAATGCAAGTTCGTGCTCATTGTAATCTTTACAAGTATGTCATACATTCTGAATACATAACTGAGTTTGAATGATATTGGTGTTTATATGTATGAATATGGTTGAATAAAAATTTAATGGGCTAACTATCAGTGAGTCATTTTATGGCTGTGAGGCTAAATGAAGAGGGAGGACGCTGACTTTGAACAAGAGAACGTTTATTACTGCAAAGACATGTCACAAATTTTAAGAAAACAACACTAAGAAGCTAGCCTGAGCTGAGATCTGAAATATTCAGAAAACCAAACTACATGTGTCTTTAATAGTTTCTATATTCATCAATACGACACACTAAATGATAATGTCTTTATAAATATAAAAGTCCCCCAATTGTCCTTGTTTTGTTTTTTTATGTAAAATGCACAATACAAATCACCCTACACGCATTGGTTTCGCTTGCCAATTTGAGAAGATATGAAGAAAACTTAACGGCACACAAAAAGGAAAAACTCACATGAAATTTGTGTGTATATATTATATCAGATACTATACATTATTCCAAAAAAGAGAAAAGAAATCACAAATGCACTTAAGCCAACATATCTGATAAAATGTTCACCAAAAGAACAAATCAAATAATTAGGACACAAATAAATATACATTTTTCAGTTTTTGATATATACATATTTTTGTCTAGGGTGATTCAAAATAAAAACCTTCCCCAAATGCCACTGCCAAATGCTTGTGCTTGCATTAGAGCGTGCTACAGATGGCCACGACTCACTAGACTGTCAAATGGCACTTGAAAACATCCAAATACAAATCTCAAACAGGTCACAGCATTCAGAAAATATCATTTGACAAAAGAAATCACGATTATGAGAAAAACAAGTCATAAGAGAGCATTTTACTTACAGTAACTCCTTGTTCAGTATCCAGTTCTATACAATAAAAAGCTGTTTGCAGGTAATCTACCGTGTGTAAACTACTCTGTGTGTGTGTGTTGTGTCTGTTGTGTCACATCCAGTAAAATCATAAACAGTCCAGTCTGAGGACAGGTCTTTATGCTTCCTCAGCCCTGGGGGTCTTCTCAGTGGCAGCACCTGTGCAATGTAATGTCTGCTCTGATAGCCTCTATCTGTAGCCCACCAGAGACCCAATAGTCACCCAGGCCACCTGCTCTGGCCGGGGCGAAATTAAAAGGCACTGGAGTCTGCTATGGGTCAGTGAAGCTGCCATGTTGTCCAGGTGAAGAGGCGTTTCTTAGCTTTACGCTCATATGACAAGTTAAGGAATAGCTTATGTCTTTTTTTTTTTTTCTGGTTGGAAACGGGCTCATTTGCAAACAGCTGTTACGAAAAGAAACAATCCTACTACATTTCAAAAGACACTGAGAAATAAAGTACAATTGTGTTGGCAGCATGAACATCAGTCCAGTGTTAAACCAGGCAGGCTTTGAGATGCAGATAGCTAAAAATAAAAACAGCAAAAAAACAAAACAAAATCACTGTGTGGCACGCCAGTCTGTGTAAGAACGAACCCAGGGGGGGAAATAAACAAGAAAACAACAACAACAACAACAAAAAAAAAACTAGTTCCTAGCAGCACATGGTAGGCGTGCAAGACCAGAAAGCACTTAATGATCCTAAAGCACACAATTAAGATTTAAAGAAAACATTTTTTAAGCATTTTCCACCTCAGGCACAAAATAACACGTTACCATCTACAGTGTTGTAGTTAATTCATAAGACAAAGGAGCTGAGATTCATATAGATAAAAAAAAAAAATCATTCAGTGAGAGGCAAGATAATATATCCTGCAAAAACCTTCATTCCTAACCAGTACACACTACCCAGATTTACAACGTATTTTTAATTTTTTTTTTTAAGTCTCACACAGAACACCATCACTTTTTACAACCACATTCTCAAAAATTCAGTGATTGTTGGAGTTAGTCAAGCGAGCTCCTGGGAATGGGTTCATTCGTTTTTCGCAGTCATTACGTGAACACAGATTTAACCGTGAAGCTCTGCAGAAAGCGTAAGAGATGATCTAAAGTTTCTGTTTTCTTTGTATCCATACACCTTGTCTTCTCCCAACTTGCATTTGACAGTTAAATACCAAGAGTCAAGGAGCAATCGCTCATTGCAAGTTCATTATGATCACAGACTGATGTAAACGAAATACCCCCAGACCTTAATCTTCCAGCTACTTTGACGTTCACTGACCTTTTCTCGCAAACTGTCCTTAAGGGATATGATAAGAAAGCCAGATTTGTGTGCGCTCAGTTCCTCGATCTGGTACGCCAGACATTTCAAGCCAGAAGGATTAGGGTTATAAGGCTACAGTATTGAGATGTATACCGTAGGGTTAATAAATAAGGAACGTATCTCTGGGTGTGCCAGAATTGACTTTGTCAGATTATCCCCGAAAGTGTCGTGGAATGAACAAAACATCTAACCGAAATGACGCAGCATTTGCATTTTTCCCCGTCCTCCTTTACTGTTGAGCATGTTCTCCACACAGGCAACACAGATCCTGTGCACTGCTAGTACCCTCAAGGAATATTTGGAGTTGTGAAAGAACTTTAAAAAAAAAAGAAAAGGGACTGATTACAGCAAATACAGTGCCAAACCTTCTTGAAAAACATTACTCAACCTACATACATGACTTAAAGAGAAAAAACAAAACAACAAAGAAACCCTCCAGACACCTGTCCTGTCTGTACAGTAGGTCTGCTCTTTGCAGTGGTATAATTCATGATTCATAATCAGTTCCCATTGTAACATATGCACCTAAAGCAAAAAAAAACAAACAAACAAAAAAAACACAATAAATATCAATAAATAAACATTTATGCAGAGAAATGGCGCCATGGGCCATTTCAACAGCCATGAAAAAACAAGAACCAAAATCATTTTAGTTGCAAAAATGTTCCTATTTAGAGGATTAATCTCAATATTCTCCACGACATAGAAGGCTGTAACAGTTCAAGTATAGATGTAAGTCTAATGAACCAAAAGTTAGTACCCATGCCTTTCCCATTTCACAGTCTATACTAACTACAGAGGAGCTACCAAAAGAAACAATCACATAGAAACAATCAGTTCAACCACATAAAAAGCAACAAATATATGTAGTGTATCGTCATTATATATACTATACATATATATCTATATATCTCTTTGAATATCAGAAAATATCTACTTTTGGTCCACTGTACAAAGATGATCTTCAAACAGGGAACAAAGGATGAAGCATTTTATGGGCTAAAACTGAAATCACAATGTATCAGAGGTGAGAGAAAAGCAATGCAGATTTTCTCTATCGCGTTGAGATTTGTGCAGTACAGTGGTGTGTGTGCAATAAGTGTTTGGTGACTGTTCTGCACGCGTCAAATGCTGGCACCACTGGTTTGAGGTAGGGTGACTGATGGATGTGTTCCAACACATACACACAAGCATGCAAACACACAGGCATATGTACAAACACAGTGCAGACCTACAGCATCCATGTTCACTCACACACACATACGCAGACACACACATACATACACACACACACACACACATACACTTCACCCAGTAACAAAGGCTAATGCAAGAATAGGCCTCAAGAGGGCAGAGTTAGGGCAGGGGCAAGGCTAAAGACCATGATTCAGATAAGTAATAAGCTTAGTAGAGCTGATCCAGAGAAAACAACAGGTGTGTCTGTGCCTGCATTCCTTGGTCTCAACACTGATGAGCCAGCCCAAATCCAGCCACAAGTCACCAGAAAGCCAAATCTGTGGCTGGGACAATGCAGAGGGGCTGTGGGCTCTCTATACCACACAGTCAGGACTACAAGGACAGCTGCATTTAAGGATAAGGCACTATGATAAAGCCGAGGTACATTTAATCCCTGACATTCCTTCTGCTCTGCAACATGGCACTGTGGGACAGGAAACAGCTCTCGGGCGGCCCAAATGGCTCACTCTCAGCTTCCTCTTGTTGGTTTTGTTTTTGGTCCTTTGTGAACTTTAAAGAAATTTCTTTAAGAAAGAAACTGCAAAAAAAAAAGAAGAAGAAAGCAGGTCGGGGAGGGAGACATGTCCGGTAAGTTGTTTTCAAGATTACAGCTCGTCACGTTAACCACACTACAGAGCATCTAAAATGAACAAAGGCAAGCGTTATGCACCGAGTGCATAGAAAAGCTAGCATTGAGGAGGTGGTTTTGTACAGCCGGTCTTCTCAATCTCTATATACACGAGTAGCAGCGTGATATTTCTTCAGGGGTTTCTTTTTCTGTGGCTAAAAGCTATAAGTGGCTATCGGTGGGAGGCTACCAAATTATTTTCAAACCAAACAGACAGAACTGCCCCATGATCGTTTTTTTTTCTCAATGTCATACATACATAGAAAGTCATCCCTTTGTTTTTAGCTACATACAATACTCAAAAATATTTTGTTCAGCCAAAAGTTAATCAGCAATTGGAATGCATGTTGAATGAATATATCATACTAAAATTATCAGGGATAACTAGAAATTAAATTCAAAGACAATGATAGCACCATGAGTTTTGGGTAATACCAATTGAAAGTACAGCAAAACTATGTACAATGGGCGAAAGTCTTGATCGATGACTTTGCTCCACTGGGACTGGTGACGTGGATTTGAGCTCTGAGACATCAGTAGTATGAAGGAGTCTACTTCTCCTTCACTTTAAAACTTGTCTGTACACACAGACAGGTTTGCTGTTAAGTCATGACTAACCAGGAAACATTTAACGGGTCAAATTAGTCCTTTTTTTACTCCAGGTCCCTTCCACCAGCTGCCGCATTGTGATGGAGCACAGACTTATGGGATGACACCACATCCAGAATCTAAGCAGTCAGACATGGACAGCACATCTTGAGTATCAGCATTTCAGCGCTCCTCCACTGACCAGGCCGGATAGGGAGTGGAGAGCATGTCCACACAAGTGCAGACAGAGACAATGCATGAAAAAGACGGAAACATCTAGACTTACAGAGAGAAAGATATGTGGAGAAAGTGAAACAGCAGAAATAGGCCAGACACAGTGGGCCGTGCCCCTGCACCCTCAAACGGAGGCGTAGGTGTTGCCTGTGGTGCTGCAGTGGCGGATGGTGGGAGTACCGGCAGAGGGGGTGAGGATGTGCTCAGTGTGATCCTGCGGGGGCTGGGGCAGCGAGTGGAGGACGCCTGGCTGGACGACCCCCACAACAGGGTGAGACCCATCCTCTAGCGCCCCGACCTGGATCACCTGGATCACTTCATGCTCCGACTTTTCACGCTTGGCCAGAGGTTCCCCGGACTCTTCCGTGTCCTCTTCCAAGTCACTGTCCATCCCGCTCGTTTCATCTGGACAGGAGAAAACAACACATACGGGATATGAAACAATGATACGGACTCAAGCTCTAACTTATGGAAAGATTCATACACCTGGAGGAGATGATGGAGAGGTTCTGTTGCAAATAAATGCTGCTAAGATCTTGGACTCTCTTTAGTTGAAGCATTCCCTGATATTTCACTAAAACCATTCCTCCATGGTTCATGTTCGCTGCACTGCTGCTGGCAACTATTGGCAATTAGCAAATCTTTTTCCCAAGAATCGGGCTCAAGTGTAAAACATTTCAGCAGCAAATGCAAATATAACTGTTTACTGTGACAATACTGTGTGATGTCTGCTGAATTAGGTCAAAAAAATGTAAGATCACAATATAATTCAATATATCTTGTTACTAATAGCTGTTATCATTGTAAATCAAAAAAATGTCAGACACATATTCGACCTGAACAATCGACCAGTTACAAACACAAGGTAAATTCAGATTTACAAAATGTCATTATTTCACACAATAAAACCTCCACATACCTTTATCAATGTTGGTGAGGGACAGGGTGTTGAGGCTGTCGAACTGAAAACACATAAATGTCATTATTGGGGGGGGCGGGGCACTGGTGGTTCGTTTTTGACAAATTTAAATGAGACACTAGGTTGTAATTTTACATCTGAGATATAGCATATCTATCATATACAGCAGTGTACCACAGTGGCTTTATGACATAGAAAAGCAAATTAAACCATGCTTAACATTACTAAACACAGTTGTACCTCCCCCATGACACCAATGGGTGTCTCTCCAGTAGCTTGGGCCACACGATGCTCCACTAGGTAAAACATGTACTCATCATACAGCAAGCGAATCAGGTGGAAGGAACCAAAGCTGGCAGCGCTGCGCAGGGTCAGGTCCCTGATGACCATAGAACTGGAGAGAGATGAAAAAAAAACCAAACATTTAAGTGTTTTGTCAGGACGCTGCACTCCCTCACATGTGACTCTGTATGAGTTGGCGTTTCGCAGACCTGTAGAAAGACCATTTTAACAGGAATTGTCGAGCCGCCCTGGGAAAGCTGGGCCGGTGCTCGTAGGGCTTGAGCACCTGAGTGACCACATTGTCCAGCCAGGCTGCCCATTGCTCCAAAGAGCTTTGCTGCTGTAGTGTGGCCTTGAAGTCCTGCTCCAAGTGCTGAACCACTCCCTCCTCACACTGGCATACCCACGATGCCTGCTCCTGTACTTAGAAACACACAACTGGAGGTTTACACTTGTACTTGCAATAAAGAGGCGGATACATAAACAAAGGCACAGCTTTTTCTGACCTGTACATTGGCAAAGTCGACACGGTTGAGATCACTCAGCATCTGGTTGATCTGTGACGTGTTTTGCAACACAGCACGTGCCGCCTGAGCCAGGTGGTTCAGAGATGTGTATCTGCGCAGTGTTTGCGCAAAGGCACTAACAGCGGCAATCTGAAAGCAATGCATTCGGAAGCTGAGGTGTTAGTGACTGTATATCATATATACAGTGAGTTTCAAAACCATGTTACTCATGTAATGAGCATTTAAACGATCAACTAACCTTGGTCTGGATCATTCTCTGTGGAATGGCATTCATGGCATTATTGAGCCAACCTTCCAGGCTTTTGGCAAAGTTGCGAATGGCTTGAGTCAAGGCACCTGAAAAACAAATCAAGACAAAAACAACAGCAGCAGCGAGTTAATTATGACATTACAAGCACTGACACAGCCAAAGGCTGAACATGAGAGGTGTGTGTGAGTGTGACTCACTGGGAATGGGTCTCAGGACATCAGGAATGAGGATCTCCACAAGGGCCTGGTACATTAGATGGTCACAGGTGCTCATCCATTTGAGTACAGCCTCATTTCTGCACAGCACCAATAGCTGTGATCGGGGAAGCCGCGCTTCGATCTCACTAATGCTGCTGCAGAGTGAAAATAAAAAAACAGACTTTGAGAAACGCCTCTCAAAATCAGAATAATGGAACATATTTAAAACTCATACTTATAAATGGCAGATTTCATCTAGAGAGGAGAAAAGGAGAAAGACAAGAGTAACAGAAGATCATCAGTAGCTTGATGTCACCTGTTTTCTGTTACAGTGGCACCCTCTACTGAGTCAGGAGGAGAGTAGCGCCAGAATGTCTGCCACAGTTTTTCAATTAGACTGAACTGGAGGTTGACCACCACATCCAAGATAGCCTGAAACAAACACAGAGAGTAAAACTAAACAGTGAGTCATTTTCATTGGAACCACTTTCTAAAAACTTTTGACAGGGAAGTCTGGATCATCCTGAAAAACCAGGTCAAAAATATTTCCTTACAAATTTCACTGACATCCTTTGTATTGATGTGGCTACAAGAATCTGTTACATGGACAACTCGGGACCTAAACACATCAACAAAACTATCTGCACCAGATGTGCAAGGGGAGAAGCTGGACAGCTGTTTGTGAGACCATGAGGCTTTCAGTCGTGGTCTGTGAGTGACCTGACCAGTTGTTTTCAAGGCACTGAAAAAGTTATGATTGAAAACTTCACAAGATTAAGATGAATCTACTCTAAAATGCCAGTGGATGGCATTTACAAATCTCTGACACTACAAACACACATGACCTTTCCCAAAGTTTCACTACTCTGGCCAAAGTTTAAATGTGTGATCTTTTTTTTTTTTAAACTTGAGAAACTTGAGTTCACCATTTTAATTCTTGCTGAACTTTTCTTATTAAAGAAAGCTTAAATAAGATTATACTAGTTCATTGCTCTGATAATAGATGGTGGTGGATTAAGACATATATATGTAATGGGGCAAAACTTAGATCAAAGTCTAGGAGAGACTGGAAGTCTTAATAGAAAATAAGTGGAATAGATTTATACGGTGGTGAAATACATTAAGTAGTGGTGGATCGATAGGAAAACCACTTGTCACAATGCCTACATACTGAGGGCTGATGTTATATCAATAGATGCCAAGCTCTTGAAGGGACCTTCTCTAACCTCACAGTGCTCTCTGTAAAGGGACTGGAGAGCTTTCACATCCTCTGCACTGATGTTCTCTGTATTGCTCTGCCCCAGGTCCAGCTCTACAAAATCAGGGAGCGCCCGCGATGCATCTGTTGGGGAGAAGAGAAGATTTAATTCACCAAACAAACAAGAGCCAGAGGTTGTTGCATTTCAGTGCATTTCGCAGATATCTAGATCAATTGGAAAAGCCACCAACCTAGGAACTGTTGATGGTGCTGGCTCTGTGCAATGACTGTCTGCTCTGCAGCACCAGGATGGTGCTGGCCTCCACCTGAGTAATTATCCCCAGAGCCGCCATCAAACTTCTGCACTGGCTTGAACCTGAAATCACATGGCTCACCTCAGTATCGATAACAACTGTGACGAGCTGTGCGTGTCTGCATACATGTGTAGCTGCATATGTACCTCTGTTTCTGCTGAACAGGTTGCTGTCTCAGAGCCATATACTGCATGTCCTCTTGGAGTCTATTGAGCGGGGAATCTGGTTTTACACGTATACCATAGTAATGATACTTGGAGTTCCCTCTGTGACAAAAAAAAAGTGAGCACATATTGACAGAGTCTCCAGGTGAAGTGAGCAAAAATGGTCAAATGGTTGTGAACATTTGTTCGAGGAGAAAAAGAAGCCAACCTTGTCCCAAGGCGCCTTGTACGGAGTCCCATGAAGATGGAGCGGATGAGTTTGCCAAAAGAGGCTGCATTTACAGGGTCCAGTTTCTGCTCCTGGCAGTGGCGCAGATAATGATTGTAGAGGGTGGATCGTGGTAGACTTACGCCCTCTGCTGTCTCATAATTGTCCAGCAGCCACTGGAGCTAGAAGGGAACACAAGTTGTCTTACTTAGGAGCTTCACACTGGTTCAAGGAAAATGTCTGGAAAGACCTCGGAGCAACGGTCGGTGATCCGCTGCATCACAGCTCTGCAAAAGCATTTCTACAGCAGCAAATGAATTTAACGAAACTGTAACAATTAAAGGGAGCAACAAAGGCAGCAAGCACCACACCAAACTGAAATTTGGAGAGAGCTGAGAGGGGCAGCAAGAGAGAGAGTTGAGCAGAGGTCAAGGTAAGGCAAGGACAAGCATTCGTAAAAAAGCAACTTACATGGCTGTTGAGCAGCGAGCTTCTCTGACTGGATAAACCCTCAGATTTTTGGAGCGTCTCAATCGCCATTTCAATCTGATAAACCACGAAGCACAGGACAACAAAATGTAAGAGGGCAGGAAATTAAAAAAAAAAAAAAAAAAAACGAAAGCAAGAAAAATAAAAAAGAGTTGATGTAGACACATTAGTGGCCACCAGCGAAAAAAGAAAAATAATATAGAAAAGATCCCAAAGCAAGCACCACTAAACCCAAGCAGAGCAGGACTACTTGCTACCAACTGTGTACATCAATCATGGCAGACACAACTCTTCCAGACTGCATCATCATAGGTCAAAGAAAAGAGAAAATACAAAAAATACAGTCCATTACAAAAACAATGCCAATACTTGTCAAAACTCTACGGAGGTGAGTTGGACTGCTTGGTCGCAATACATGTGATTGTCAGGTCATGACAGAATGTTTAGTTACAAAGCGAGGTATGCGATATTTGCGAGATGCAAAATTCACCCTCATGATCTTCACTCTTAGAATTCTGTAACTTAATGCATTTCCTGTATGCAGCTTGGTGGCTCGTGTCAGAGTTTAGCACCGCCACTGTCCACTGAAAAGATCACCTGTATCAAGTTTCATTCTTGGTGTTTCAATAGTCAGAGAAGATATACATATCATATCTTTTAAACCTATTATATACCTATTTATCTTGAGAGGTAGCACATCACTGTGACAAGGATGAGTTGCTATTAAAACACTCAAGCAATTCAAGCAAATAAAACATACTACTGACCTTGAAAATTAACAACATTTCACCTTTGTAATGTCATTTCTAGATGCTTTAAACTGTCTGTCATCTCTGACAACCACATAATTTAATGTCACTAACACATCATTGCTACATTTCTGCCAGGAAGTGCTATTACAGAGCGGACTACATGATAATGCCTAGTGGGGCATTTAGCTAAAGAGCAAGGCTCTTGTGCTGTGTGCACTACTTTGTCCAATGCATAACTCTTGAAGAGTGGGTGAGCTGAGGTTCTCCAGAGACACCGTCCCTGACCATTCTCTCCTCCTTAACACACCTGTCTCTCAGGTTTTAACTTCTTCCTGTCTTTTTCCACCAAAGAGTGGGAATAACAGACGGAATGGAAACAAAGCCCTGCATTACTTGAGCATAATATTGAGGGTTACCGTGTGATCATGGCTGGCAGTAGTTAAATCACAACAGAGAGTCTCAGCCTACGCAATACATGGCATACATTAGTAAAGGAGGATCGTTCAAGATAAAACACACCATACACAATCATGGAGGAGGTGTGCATACAAAATGTTTCTTGGTAATGTAATGTGTTATGTGTGCACACTGAAATTTTGGGAAAATTACACAAACATTGAGTGTAAGCATGGACCTTTATGTTAGGAGAATGGCATCCTGTCAATTAAGTGTGACACAAACAGACAGTCTATTCTAATTGTAAGAGTGTAAGCAAACTAAAAGTTGTGTGGATCTTAAAAGGGAAGATTTAAAAGTCACTATGGATATTAGTCAGATTCATGTCTTCCCACAAACACACAAAAGCAGGCAGGAAAAGGCAGGTGAAGACCCAAATTAGTGGGTGTAAAGCACTTACAGTAGCTGGGGAAGCTCTTGCAGTCTGGGTGGCAGGATGGGGTCCAGCGTTGTCCATGAGGTAAGCCCCAGAACTGCTGCTGATTACCTGACCCCCTGCCAGACCCATGCTCATTCCTCCACTGCCCCCTCCTCCATTGTTGGTCATGCCATGAGTCGTCACCACAGTGGACACTTGTGACGAGCTGCCCTGTGTGTCAAAGTAGCTCCCTCCACTGTTCTGGCTATACAGCTGTGGCTCCGAGTATGTGTAGGTTCTTCTGTTCAAAGGAGAGGTTAGCAGTCAGTCACTGTCCACAAGCTGAGAAAACAATGTGTCGTAATGATGATGACGTGATGAAGCATGTTTACTGCGACTCTCAAATGATCTGTGCTGCTTTGCGCTGTTTTGGAATAAAAGATTTTTTCAGTCCAAATATGATTTCTCAATTACACAAGGCACCTTTTTCGTGTAGGCAGTCAAATCCTGTCAACAACCATTAGCATACTGAGAACAATCCAAAATGAATTAATCAAAATGTCATCATTTGTAAGGGCTAATGAAACATCAATTATTTGTATGTGAGATGGGTGAGGCATAACTGAGACACTAACTCAGCCTGTGTGTCCTATTGTTTGATGAATGCATGATTGTGTATCATTAAGTACTTGGCCAACTGGTCTACCTTATACCTCAAGTGTTTCCACCAGTAGCTGAAGTCACACAGCTATGGTGTGTTTGCACATGCACTGATCTGCATGTGTGTGCGTATCACAGTTGGTCTAACACAGCTTGGGCTTGTTAGTGGAGTGTGTATGTAACCCCATTCCTCAGACCCAGGGGACCCTTGCATAGTGTCAGCACTTAGAAGACAGGCCTACTTCTGGTCATGTTCAGGTGACTGAGCACAATCAAGCACACGACTGCATGCCCCTCAGAGGAGAAAACAAACACGCACAAAAACAGTGCGCTCCCACCAACATCATGTGCTTCTGACATGAATGATAGTGTGAAGAGACTTGAGAGGAGAAACAACAGGCTGCAGAGACATAGCGCTAATATTTGTGGAGTGTAAGAGCAGAGCCGGGTAGCGAGAGTGACTCACATGTTGCCATTGGTGTAGACGCCACTGTTTTCCTCCACATACTGCACCTGTGCTGGGTAAACATGCTGAACCTGTTGAACAGTCTGGGCCTGGAAAGTCAAATTGCAAGAGTTGCAAATTATTCATCCAATTTATTAGAATTACACTTAGAGACACAGACATGCAGGAATACAGATACAGTATGCACATTCAGATTCAGACATTAAAGACAGGCAGGGTGTACCTGTTGCTGGACAGGCACCTGCTGGGTGGAGCCAGTAGGCTGGACAGGCACAGTGGTCTGAAGAGGGACAGTGGAGGTGGAGTCAGCGCCTGCTTCAGGGGTCTGCATGGCGCCTGCATTAAGACAGAGAAAACAGATCTTGCTGTAGGGTGGAGAGGAGCAACAACTACTGAAACTACCAAGTGCAGCTTCAACCTACTGGCCTAACTGGCAAAGCAACTTTACAACTCCATAACAACAACAACATAATTTTCTTAATACGTCACTGGGTCAACACTCAATTGGCATTGTAGATTAATACTGATTTAAACAAAAGTTAGACCTGCTAATAGAAGCTTGTATTCTCCTAAATGTTCTTGAAAACCAATAGAAGAAAAGAATGCACATCGACTTTAGCCTCTCTTATCTTGTAACAACTGGCAAAATAGTCATTAAGTCAGTGTTATGAACCTTGAGTAACTCAACAAGTAGTCCCAATCCTTAACATGTATCCAGAACATGGTGGTTTTTAACAAACAAAAGTACCAGGTTTCATCACAGACCCTTGTCTATTTTGCCCAAATTAATGCTCCTGGAGCTTTTAGTCAAAAATTCTACATAAGCACCTGCTTTCGCCTTGTGGTACTCAATGTACTGAAAGCCTCATGCATCAGTGACACATGGTCTTGTCTCCATGTTCACAGCCATAAAACAAGTTAATATTTAACAAACTCCAAATAGATGCTGCTTCTAGTTGCTCTGCCAGTCCCCACTTTTACAGGTTTAATGTTACTTGAAAGTGGAAGCCCCAGATTACTTCTACGAAAAGGAACTAGGAACAACTGGCAATTTTTAGTCCATAGTCCTTGTAGCATTGTCACTAATGTTAAAAGAGCTATCCCATGCATAAGGGGAAATTGTAACAAACTAACCAAGGTTAAAGTTAACTATTTCACAGAAAAAAAATAAAATGAGGAGAAGCTGTTGGTGAGTCTGTGTTTGTGAGTTAATAATAGTACCACTAACATCACCCATTCCTTTCAGGGGAAGGCTACCTCCTCCCCATCACAGTTTCCATGAACAAGCCTCTCTTGGTTAATTAAGCTGGGTCTCCTTACTGCTTCAAATCTCTCCAGGGACGGCCTGTCCCTTCCCTTTATCTTCAATATCATATTGTCCTTTTTTCTTGAGATGAAGGCTATCACTTTATTTGTTTTGGGATGACTAACCCCAAAGCTGAATTGCAAAGTTGAGTCAGTCTTTTCCTGGTGCCCTTGTGAGTGTAGAGAAAGTGAATCAGCAGGAAAAATCAGCAATTTCTTTAAACATATAGAGGCACTGAGATTCATTAACAAGGCCATCTGCTTTCAGCATGACTATTTTGAACACCTTAGGGAGGGGGGTGTATACATATATAGGCTGTTGATAGACAGGCTCTGGTCTGGCTGATGGATAAATTGACTACTAGCCAGAGAGTTAAATATATATACGCCGTGATGATGGAAAGATACTGTAAATTAAGACAATTCACAAAAAATAATAACTTGATTTAACATATAAAAAACACAATATACATATCGACACAATATACATAATATGATGCACAAGCACTTTCTTTATCCTAAAGTGTAAAAACCACTGGATTCATACTACCAGAATGAAAAAAAAAATTCACTTTGCACAGTCAAACTGTAGCCTTCAGTTTACTATATCCCACCACTAAAAAGGAACTTGAGAAGAGACTTTCTCTACTAAAGTACATGTGCCCACCTAATCGAGGAAAAGAGCCACTGCATCACAACACACTCTTGTTGCCTCACCCCAACCCCCTCCACAAACACACACATACACACACTAACACACCTCCTGCCTCACCATTCAGGCACTCCCTTGTGGCCCACTTAAATGCTGTGCTCCACTGAGCAAGTGCAAGCCCTACAAAGACACAGAGGAACAAAAGCCACCAAGGAGGGCAACATTTTGCCCTACGTTTTCTCCCCTCGATTCCTCTTGCTAGAATTAAAAGCAACAAACAGTAAAGACTGCAAGGTTCAGAGTAGCACCAATTTCACAGAACCATTAGTTGCCTCTCGAATGATCATGTATGATAAAAGTGGCGTCTGATGCACCAAGAAATATGAGCTGGTGAACAGGGCTGAAAAGTACACCATGCACAAAATCCCTTCTTTTCACACACATTCAACCCAAGGCAAAATCAGGCAGAGAACGACAGGAAAACAGGTGGAGGAAGATGTAACTGGGAACTTAAGAGTGTGTGTGTGTGTGTGGGGAGGGGGGTGGTATGCAAAATACTGTTTGTTTAGGAGTTGGGTTTTCAGATTATAAACTGTGAGGGACACATAGTTTTGGCAGGTGCCAAATATAGTCACAAAGTTAGTGTCCAAAATATAAAATGATGTCAGGACAGCACCATGGGACACAGAAATGTTAAATGCGACAAAATTTCCCAAAACATCAAGACGTGGGTTACCAGGATGAGTCTAAATGTACACTGTTTAACTGAATAGCCAGATTTTGGTTTGGGAAGAAAAAAGAGGGACTTCCAAATCCTCACTTTCATCAACAACATACATTATTTCTAGCAGGCTGATGCAAATAACAAACCAAACATGCTGTATTCTGCTAAGCCATGAAAATGGATGGCTGAATAATTGAATTAATCAGCCCCTCTTTAAGTGATTGGAAATGCAACGGGATCCTGGCAGCAGGTGGCATGGTACTATTTCTGTCTTACTGGACTACAGGTAAGTGGTAACATGAGCTGATAACTAGCAGTTCCCTACATCCTGTTTTGTTTGTATGCATGTTTTGGGAGGGGTATCCGACCTATTTTGGGTTCTGTATACCCACAAATCAATATAATTAAATTATTTGGGGTTTTACTTCCAGTATATGTAAAAATGGCACCACTGGTGTTGTGACCTAATTATTGTGAACTGCTTTGGCTCTGTCAGACCCACTTGCTTATCAATGAGAGATCTTTTTCATACAAAGGACTTATTTCAGGCATAGTTGCACATAAATGATTGACAACTAGTTAAAAAGGAGAACATATGAAGAAAAGAGAAAGCATAGCGACAGAGGATCAAACTTTATTTACTGCTGACTACCTTTTTCTTGGTGGAAACACATTGTACATATAAGAGCACCTGTCCTCCTATCACCTCTCTCCACACACACACAGACCCACAAACATACACACACACGTTCGTTCTCTACCCTAAGAGGAACCAAAGGTCGCAGCTGTACAGGGGACCCACCGGACCCAAGAATAATTGTGATGCAATATTAAGAAATCAAGTCTCTACTTATATGAACCACCCACAGGATTAAGGAGAGCAAATATGCAAATTAACAACTCTATAATGAGAAATAAGAATAAACTATTGTAACTCAAATAGATGTGACTGTTTTTAGTCAATTAAAGTTTTAAAAGTAAAAATTATTTGTTACAGTATGAAGATGGTAACTCACAACTAAGGATTTTCCCCCTGTGTCATGCTACCCTGAATCTCTCTCGTGCGCATCCAGGAAATACATGCACACACAGAACATGTGTATAACAACGATACAGACTGTAACCTTTTCACTGTAATTCATCAATTCTGTAGTGAGTGCACATGTATTGCAGAAGGGGCGGATAAACCCTGACGTTTACAAGCCCAGACACAGAACGTGCAATGCACAATATCGAAATGATTCTGGTTAAAATGGGTCCTACTACCATCAACGTATTTAAATGTTAATCCGCTGATTTTATTTTTTTTTAAACCTGGGGTTTTAAATGTTAGCCTTGTGTTATCAGGTAGCTTATCGTAGCCATCTGATGCCACAAAGAGGGCAGATGGAAAGCTAGCGAAGCTATCTGGCTTCCTAAGACAAAAGGGAAAGTAATGGCTTAGCTATTGTCAATAGCAGTTAGTGTATGGAAAGCTAGCTCACAACACTTTATATTGTTGGTCGACGTTCTGGGTTTCATACAAGCAACAACAATTAAAGCACCCGAAACACAAAGTTGCAATATCACCGTAACATTATCTTTAAAAAACTGGGATTACCAACAGGCATTGTCAGAAGGCAACGCTGGCGTTAGCAACCTAGCAACAACAGACACCTGCTCCTGCTCCAGCTGACCAGCTAGCATCAGTGACTAGCCCAGACCTGGACTACCACCCAGCATGGTAAATTAACACCAATAAGTTGTACCGAAAAACCATTTTCTTCCAAACACAACCACATTTGGGTATTTTCTTGTCGCAAAGCACCCAGTAAGCGGACTATGCTAGCTACTGCTAGCGAGCTGGACCTCACACATCTGTGGGTATCTACAGGCAACGTTAGCAAGCAGGCTAACACGTTACAAAGAAACACCCTCGCTAGCAAACTACCCCAGCTATTCCCCGAGCCTTCATTCAGCAGCGGACAAAACACAGACCGGAGCATTAGTATCTATTTCAAATACTGATACCTTGCAGTGGGAGAAGACTTCTATTCGGGCTAAAAATAGTAAAGAATGCATTCAAACCTGAGCTGTGGACTGGTTGATGAAGATGAGGATGGTGGAGGAGGTGGTAATGATGGAGCGAGAGGTTGTTGTTGGTGGGTTACAGTCGCCAGGACTACGGTGACTATGGCGCTGCCTCACTGGGCAACAGTTGCTATAAAACTCACCGGGAGCGCGCAACCTTATCAGGCAGGTGGGAGGAGATTAAAGCGTTACTAAATACAGTCTTAACGGAAACAAAATCACACCCAAATACACGGCCTTTCACACCCGAGCACGTCTTATTTACTGGAGATTTTAATAGCCTGTCATAAACATGTTATAAGATATTTAAATACAGTCGGAGATTTGTTTCGGTGCCTCCAACAGGTGCAAATACGGAGCTTGTAGTAGATTGTTCTTTAGACGCTGCAGGCTTTTGTTCTTCCTCAGATAATGCCTCAAAGTTTTATAAACATAAAATCCATGATCCATCACCTGCGTAACGTGGACATTTACTGAAGCTTTATTCCGCCATGATAATGATGATGAGGATACTTGAGGATGCATTTGCTTCTTTAAAGTTCAATTCATTTTCTAAATTCAATTGTATATGATTATGTTTATTTATATCTTGGTCAGAGAGAGAGAGATTGATAAGTTTAGACATACTTAAGTAGCCTATGTCTATTACATGCATACAGTAACAGGCCTGTCATCAAATGCTGCTATAAAGAGTAATATCTGCCCCTGAAGCCACTGTGTGAACTTATTCTGGTGTTTGTCTCATCCTCAGCAACATCTGGGTGTTGCCTTTTTATTGTCCTTCTAATGCGTAGAAACGGTTCAGTTTGCCATGGATACTGTATGTTTCCCCTGACATTAACTTGACTTTCACCAACTTATGAAAAGAGCAGTGCTTAATCAATGTTGCAACATGTAATTTCCACTCCAGAAATGATGGAAATCACAATATTAAAGGTTCTTAAAAATCCCACTTCCATCTATGTCTTATTTCTCAGTTTTGAGATCTATGCAGATCACATTACATGCTGCCCAATGAACAGCTCATCTAACGTCTTTTTGTGTTTTCACACCTTGTTAAAAGGGATAGAGTGAGGGCAGCTTCTGGAAGAAGTTTTGTGTTTGTAACAGTTATTATATCATAAAACTACCTTTGATTAACATAATGTAGATCCGTGTTCTTGTGTACATGTAATTGTGTAACTTGTGCACACAGTCAGTGCCCAGTATATGCATTTGCCATATCAGTTGGCTAGATAGACCAAGAGTGAATGCAATTTTTAGTTGACCTTCCATGCTGTGTATTTAATGACAATCATGTTTAACACTTTCATGAACACATTTTTCTACCCAAACAGTTAGGCCCAGCAGTTAGGACTGCAGGTTATTGTCACTTGGCCATGTTAACATTTGACTCATGGCTTTAAACTCAAAATGAGTCTTACTTGTTTGATTCTCAGCCTAAGCATTTTCTTTCTGACATTTACTTGGAGAAACAGTTGTTCACATTGAAGCTGAATCTTTACCTTTGCTTGATGAGAGCATATTTACAATAACATTTGAAGCCTTAAATTGTTGTCATTTGCACACAAAACATTGACCATATAGATATCTATGAAATTATAAAATCATAAAACAGGCCCCTTGTGTGCTACAAGTAATTTCCCACATGCGGGGCTAGACACATACAACACATTTAAATTGGAAACAGTGACCAAACAAAGCCAGTGTCGTTAAGACACTTCCCACTGGATACAAAGCTTAACCAACCACCTGTGTCCACTGTTTTTCCTTTTTTGGTTAGCAGTAGTAGACAGATGCTTTTTGGGAAAAGCTGTTGTTGTTGCTAAGCAACTACTGAAACCCCTATCTGAAACATGACACTCTTTTGCTAAAAGAATAATTTTGAAGTAAAACAGTTTGTCCTTTCTATCTCATGTTTAAAAAAAAGAAAGAAGATAAAAATAAAATAAATAATTAAGTGAAAACTACAATAATTTACTGGTGCCTGCTGGACTTGTCACACACCGTTCAGGTTCGCAGCAGCATGGGCGCTAATTATTTCTGCGATGTACATTAGCTTATTGCCTCCAGCACTTCAGTCTGTGTGTATTGCCACCACAAAGTAGTTCCTCTACCATGCCTTTTAACTTTGTCTTGTTTTATTTATTGCAGAAAGAGATACTAACTATGGAGACATACCAACTTGAATGATTTAAATATTTTTGCTGGAGAATATATATTTGTGTGAAAACCTGCTGCTGTCAAGAGTGGACTAAAACATTTTCAAAAATGTTCCAACCACTTAGTAACTCTTATCCTTACAGTATTGAATTGGCTCTCAGTATGTAAAGGTGAGTCCAAGTTTTCTTTATCAACTTCAAGGTGCTTTAGGGCACTGAAATCATAACCTCAGTGTGGTAAGCATTGAAAGAATTCTTCAAATATACTGATCCAAAAGAGAGAGTTTGGTGCAGACTGAGAGAAACACACGATGAATTAGAAACAAGGGTACAATTGATTTATGTCTTTTTCCTTATCCATGTATCCAAAGTTATGGCACAATTGTGGCGTTTTTGCATAATTCCATTTACTACAAAACAAATATACTTCACATTTCTGCTGCTGATTTTTCAAAGGATTTTTGTGTTGGATTGATGGTGAGCATTATGTCTGCTTTAAAAAAAAAAAATAAAAAATTTGGTTGCATTATGATTACTTCGTAGTGCAGCTGCATCACAAATGTGACAGAACTACATTAAAATGCGACAAATAAAAGCTATGCAGAAAAAAAGCAGCTATAATTCCCCTGACAGTTTCCCTTCTTTTGAGCATGTTTTTCTGTCATCATAAGTTCATTTTTCATACCATATTGAAACAGCTGAAGTAAATGACCACAGGAAAGAGGTAAAAAAAAAAAAAGTAGAACACTATGTCCCTTTATAGAAAAAATCAGCTATAATGTGAAGTGTAAATAGTCCACTAAAGCATTAAAAAAATGACTGGTATGGTCATCAACAGAAATCCACCTCATGATCTAGGCACAGGAGCACGCAGCACATTACTATATATCAAACAACAGGTTATATCTATGTCTTTACTTTGAAATTGTAAGACTGTCTTGTTACTATAGTTACAAAGCCATGGGTCTAAGAAAAAACCTTAGTAAGTGATCCCTTGCATACTTTGTTTTGATTGCAGTGTTGAATATTGTGCAAAATGCCAGCAGAAACGACTTGAAGTACTCACTTCATGTTATACACAGGCTGTACAAAAACCAAGCAAGTAAACATTAAAAATCTTGTACGCTCAGTTGTTACTGTACATTGATTATGGAGGCAGAAGCCGGAGTGTCGAGTCAGATAGTACATTTACAGAGATTTAGTCGAAGAGAGAGGCAAGAGAGAAAGAAACTTGCATTGTGAACGTCAGATTCCATTCCACCAGCGTTATCTAACCCAGTGAGCAGCACCTTAAATTGTTTGCATTATCAAATATTCCTTTATTTGTCTAAACGAGGCTGCCACCAGGTTGCAGTGCTATCTAAAGTGTTCCTCCTATTCACCGTTTGACTTCAATGGAACAGTGACACGAAATAGTGCAAATTATCAAAAAGCCCACAACTGTGTGATGTTATCCTTCTGTGTAGATGCAG
Source organism: Selene dorsalis (assembly GCA_900303245.1). Classification (NCBI taxonomy): domain Eukaryota; kingdom Metazoa; phylum Chordata; class Actinopteri; order Carangiformes; family Carangidae; genus Selene; species Selene dorsalis. The sequence goes on along the minus strand of OMNW01006937.1, from coordinate 12,562 downwards.
GAGACCTCGCTTGTGCTTGTGCAGCCGTCCACCACAGTGAAGAAATCTCCATGTAAATCTTGATTAGGAGCCACATTGTGTGCCTGGCTGAGGACATTAAATCCTGCAGATGCAGCTGCACACACACACAAATACACGGATGTTTGTATGCACAGTGAGAGTTGATAAATCCGGTGGTAATAAAGTGCTCATCTTTGAGCTATTTTGTTTAGGCTGTATTTTCATTACCTGTAATACAGGAAAGAGCTGTTTGTGAGGTGGCCACCCCATTGGGATTATTGACTGCTGGAGCGAGCCTGTCACCAAAGGCATCAACTTGCATCAGGTGACTCGAACTGGTCTGCGCTGTGATCCCTCCATATTGTGGAGGAGAATATAGCATCTTCATCGTGCCGGAGAGATCTACGGATGA
>OMNW01006937.1:0-12130 GCA_900303245.1 Selene dorsalis | reverse complement strand
AATAAAAAAAAAAAAATCTATATCTATTGTAAAGTGCAATTCAATTAAAGTCTACAACATTACAGTTTAAATTGTAATCTTATAATATAAAAACGGAATCACACATTATAAATTAGATAAATTGTGCATTTTAGTTTTTTTTCAACCTTGTTTTTATCTCAACAGATAAAACTGAACTGTGTATTTCTGAACACCTTGTCAACATCACTGTGGCTGTCAAGTCTGGAGGGAGAGTTAGGGGTGATATCTATTTAAAGGCACATAGGAAGGAGCTGCCTGATTCTGTCTAACTAGAAAATCTGCAGCCACCTGCTACACATCATAAAGATATACTGCACGATTAATGTGCATGTGAGAAAATCTGTTCAAACAGATTGTCAGACCGCCCACACGTTTGCTAATAAGCTCAGATGTGAAACTTGCACTATAAACCATTTTCAGATGAACCTCCTCCCCCCTGGCACAATTGTATTTACATCGACAGAGCCAGTATTTTGACAAAGCGTGAAGATTCGCTGATAATAAACATCTGAATACCTTGATTGTGATCTGCCAGATCAGGCGGCTGGCTGGGCTGCTTCAGATCTCGGTTCTTCTGCAGGGATGTCCCATTGGGAGGATGCGGGAGGCAGGTGGAAGAGCAAGGCCCACACTGGTCCCCGGGGAAGAGCTGGTGAGGGGAAGGATCAACAAACCTGAAATATTTCAGACCGAATTAAATACTCTGCTTGTGGAAATAAGACATACAACAATATATATTTTTATTGTTAAAAACCATTACTTGTTTCTTTTCTATGGAGCATTCACAAACACCCAACATGACAAAAATATCTTTTTAGGTGTGTCGAGGTTCAGTTTTATGGTATTTCTGAGGCTTGATTACATTAACCTATAAAATCTTCCTATTATACTTAATATTAAATGATGTGAAACATTTCTCCAATATTAAAAATGATCACTTTGTGGATCAAATTAGTAAGAATTGTGTGCAGCAAGCTTAAAAACGCACCATTTGCGCAATAAATAATTTTAAAACACTTCCTTTAGGTATCACAGGCTAGAGAGATCCACAACATCACAACAGCTGAGATCACAAATTGTATCATCCATTAACAAAAAGTTACACTTATAGTTAAACTAATGCAGTGACACTGTTTATCCAGTAACGAGTATTTGTCACAGATTCTCACACCGACATGATGACCAGTTAAGGTCCACATAGGCCTCAATCATCAGTCACAACCACAAGATTGATTCTCTGTGTGTGGAAATTGATTGGAATGGCAAGAGAGACTCTTTTTATGATACATTACACATTGTGATCTATCATCCCCTGAGTATCAGTAGCATTTTGTTGTTTTTCTTTACTCTTTTGCATACATACATACAGTTTGATACAGCCCCCCTCCCCAGTTTTTAGTGTAATTAATCAATATAGCAAAGCACTGAGAACATATTAATTCACCTTTTCTTCTTTGTTTTCCTGCAATATTTTAAACCATTGAACTACAAATGAATCCAGGACACTTCTTTGTAACTCATGTAACTAACTGTGAGACAGAGGATTAAACTAGTAAATGTAAATATTGTTCAGTGGCCATAGCAGCCGACACCCCCGCTGTTAGGTTTGGCGAAGTAACACATTAGCGTGTCTACTTGCCAATAACAGGAATATTAAAGGTGCCAAAGTTTGCTGTCATTATAGTGAAGGACTGAATGGGAACCCCAAAGGAATTCCAGAAAAGTGTACAGAAAATGGCAACAAGGATTTTACAATTGATTTAACATCTAAAAAAAAGTAATTACTCCGTCTCTCTTCTCCCACTGGACCTTAAATGGTATTTTTTAGATTTTATGATTCACTTATTGAATTCCTTAGCCGCTCATGTCGGTGGCTATAGCATCCATTTATACCGGCGGTCAAGACCAATGAGGCAAGGCGAGGTCTGCTTTCACAGGCCAATTGTCTACCCAGAATCCTGCAGTGAATGCTTTGGCCTACCGCTGATATGAGAACAATCACAGCCAGTGAGGAGCCATGAGCATCTGGCTGCTCAGAATGACAGAAATCCTTTATCACATGCTTTGAAGTGTATAGATGAAGGGATGTTTTCCTATGGGCTGACCAGGCAAAGTGATGCTGGCCATCCCCAACCTCTAACATCATAGTACACACACACACAAACACCACAAAAAACTAAAAATCCAATCTTTTAGACTTCTTTCTTTTCTTTTTCTTTTTTTTAAACCAGAGTATATAAAACTGATTATTCTAATTAAGAGCTTATAGCTTTGAAACCATGACAACTAATGTTTAAGTTGATTGTTTCAGTTCATCTTAAAGGGAGGAGAAAAGATTTGTGAGGAATTTGAATTGATTTCACTTCACTTTAATGTTGTCCTGAAGGACGTTTTTTGCTAAAGAATGGCTATACAAATCTTGGCACCGCATGTCTTTACCATCAACACACGTTTTTAATGGCTTTTAAACTGTAATGTATGTGCAATTTGCAGAAGAGAAACATAGGTTAAATGATTTATATTGTGGATTTAGAGATAAAATTATGCATTATAGGTAAATTATCAGCACCACTCCCATCAAGATAGAAATGGGTCTTTATAGGATGAAGGTGATCACTTTAAACAACTCTGTATTGATCTTTTTCCCATCTTAGGAGACAAATGGCCCCAAACCATGTTGGCAAAATGCTTGCCACTGTATAGAAGAACCACCAGATCCCCTTACCAAAGGGCTCAGTGCTGCAAGCCCATTCTCTTACATACACTCACCCACTTGAGGAGAGAATATGGTGAAGAATTACCCATCTAACCATGACACTTTTTTCCACATCTCTCTAGACCCATTCTCTCCTCCGCATCACTAAACTCTCAAATGTGCGTTGGTCGTCCATTTTCTTTACCTATCACACTAATACTGTATACATCATGACGTGTGTGCTGACGACAACAATTTCTGGCCCTCTTCACTGATGTCTTTCCCATTGATCTAAATCTGCACTCACTTTTATCCTTGTGAAACACAAGCCTGATAAGCAGTCTTAATGATTTAAGCTCCTGCCATCCATGCCCTAACAATGAACCGTCTTTAGAAGGCACTTATGTCTTATAATCAACTGAACCTTGGTCAGCATTTTTATATGTGAAACAGAGTGTGATTTAGGTGTTAATAGCTGACTTTTACCATGCAGTGAATCTGTGTGAAAACATCTTCATTGGTTACATTTATCCACTAATTTATATGAGTTTCCTTTAATTTGTCACCTGTCTGTATATATTATAAACCCCTCAGTTTTAACACAATAACACAAAATCCTCAGTACCTGTAATTGTCTTGTAAGGAGCACAACAGAGCCAGGTGAGAACTGCTGGAGGAGTCTTGTCCCTGTGGAGCAGCTGAGGAACAAGGATGACAGACACTTCAGGGCTGTCCATTACAGCCTAAATCTAATGGATAAACCTACTGTGTGCACATGGTTTCGGGGGAATACTTTCTGTTTATTTGTCTAATTTATTTTTTTCCATGAAACATATTAATACAAGAGGCAGACCACAGACATACCAGAATATGACTCATATGATTCGCCAGGGGATGGGTTCAAGTTGTTGCCTATCCCTGCCAGAGAAGAGAGGCTCGGTTGTAGAGGGTGAATAGTTAAACAGTCTGTCAGTGTGTCCTGGGTCACATCAGTGGTAGATTTCATCTGGAGAAATGACACATGGAACATAAAAAATAAAAAATCAACAGTTATAAGATGTTGGCAGACTCTTCTTTCAATCCCTCAATATGTTACTAACATCAGTAATGACACAATAATTACTGCTATTACTGCTACTACTGCTATTTTATTGACTTTAGTTAATGACTTGTAATTAATATGATGAATTGCTCTGAATATAATTGTTGAGGTGTACTGCAAAATGTTATGATGTAGATGATTTTTGATTGATCAGTATTAAAAATAACTGTAAATGATAAAACATCTGACTTTATTATTATTCTCCATCTGACAGGTTAACTTAAGCATTTTTGGTCTTTAGATTTGAAAAACAAACAAATTAGTAAATGTAAATGGACATAAAAGTATCTTCCATAATATGCATGGACAAAACAGTTATTTTTAAATTAATAAAAAACTATGATAAAATGAATTGATTAAATTGATCAATCTAGAAACCTAAACAAAGTGCTATCACTTGCTGATTAGGTTTATATACTGCCACTATTCCTTGGAGACAAAACAACAAAGAACTATATATAGTACATACTGTAGTGGCACTCCTAGTACTAAACAAATATAACATGCGCTCCATCTTGAGAATCATTAGTGAAATCACAGTCACAGTAAACATTTGTTATTTGAGTTTTTGATGAAAGTTGTGCATGTGGGAGACTTTGTGAAATGTCACTTTTTTTTAGTAACTACCCACCTTCTGTATCTATGGTGACATACCTCTCAGTAAGAGCTAAAGAGCATGAATCTCACACACACATGCAAAAATGTTATTTGCAGCCCAGCAGTGCTATTATGTGAAAATCTGAAAACCCAAGTGGGTTAACATAATGACGAAGAACCTAATTATTTATTTGTTTGTGTGATCTTGCTCTGGGAGTGTGTTTTCTTTTGACTTAATTCACAACCAGCTGTATAGGTTAATCACAGTCAAAGCAAAAGAGATTTCATAACAACGCATATATCTATCCGATACGATCAGCTGATATTGAAAGAACAAAGAAATGAAAACATTTCATATTTCAAAATCCATATATACTGTATGTATTCATGACTACATACACCTCATAAAACTAGTGGGCTCTATATTTGTGGTGGTGCACCAGCAGCAGTTTGGTAATTTCCTGACCTTAAAATTGGCTTTGGGCACCTGATTAGTATTTTGCTGCCAAGTGCAGAGTGCATGGTGCAAGTGGGAGGAGAGGCACAAACAGGTGGGAAGTTCATTCAAATGAGGCAACAGAAAGTAACTTGTTGTTAAACTGTGTTAGACTTTGTGCTGAGAGTACACTCAGGATGACGTCTGAATCAACAAGAGTAAATGAAATACACGGAGTGAATGCATTCATCTTTAAATCAGTACGAATTCAGTTCATTCATTTCCTGCTGCCTGAAGGCAGCAGGATACACATGGCAAACCCGTGCCCTCTGATTTGCCCTATGAGAAGTTCCACGATGGAGCAAGTAATCCCTTACAGCGCCACACACATTAGACTGGTCCAAGATGACCCTGTATACTGTTCTGGTTGTAGATGTCAGATTATTGTAGTAGTAGCTCATCAATCCCATGTGTCACAGTGTCCTGCAGATTTCAGTTGAGCTGTGTGTGTTCAGATCATGTTCTGAGCTTCAAAAATTCACAAATCCAGGTGAAAGTTGTACATTTGGTGTCAGGTTTTTAAGTGCAATACATCATCAGGAGACCAAGTGTTTCTTTGCTCAAATAGGAAAAATCAACTGTGTGGCTGAGGGGTTGTGCGTACCTTCTTCCGTGACTGTCGCTCTTTGGTAGAGTGGGATTTCACATGTTTCCTCAAGGAGCTGGGGTCAGTGTAACGCTTTGCACAGCCAGGCACCTGGCACGCATACGGCTTCTGCACAACCACAGATATATGGAAACTTGTAGCAGAGCACAGAAACAAAGACATGCACATAAAATTATGGTATTTCAAATCCTGTGTGTGTGTGTGTGTGCTGCGCTGCCAACTCACTGTGTCCAAATGTGTACGCTGGTGTTTAGCTCTGTCACTTGAGTTGCTGAAGGCCTTGTGGCATCCTGGGTGCTGACACAAATAGGGTTTCTCCCCCGTGTGGCTACGCAGGTGGATCTTGAGGTTCTCTAGTCGAGAGAAAGCCTTCTTGCAGCCCTCGAACTGCGACCATATGCAAACACAGTAAAAGTATAGTTCAAGCAATCGATTGCCATCAGATTGACAAAGAGCACCGATAGGCTGCACACATTTAAAACAAAACCTATATGAGTTTGGCTGTTGGCTCTATCCCATGCAATATTCAATATATACCCCGCAAGCATCTCTAACCTGGCGTTGCACACATACTCGGAGCTATGAGCTTGTTAGCTGGAATCATCACAGACAAAAGGCTGCTGACCTCAGTGTGTGGGAGGGAGTGGAAGAGGAAATATAGAAAACCTTTGAACAGAAAAATTACTGTCATTTAGTCTCAACTGACACTCAAGTGTGCTCTAAATACACACAGCTAGTTTCAGGGGTGACAGGCGAGTAGCTATAAAGCGTAGAGGGGCAGGTGTATCTTTGTTTAATGGCATGTTTTGGATCGCTTGATGATTATTAGCAGTGTGCTAACTGCGTTATATCATTTATCTTTACATATTTATCATAATTAGTTTCAATGACGTTGAACCAAACTAACATATACACGCTTTCAAATATACATATACATTTTTAATATCATATTTTGTACTAATACATCTCTGATTATCATTGATGTCACCAGCAGGGGTCAGTGTTCATACACATATCCATGTATTGTCATTTTGTGCTTTCAATCCTTTTTCTTGACTCTACTCTCCCTCTTCCTGCTCACAGGGGGTTAGGAATGTCCTTACTAAACCTTATGATGAAACACACAGACCATGTCCAATTTTGTTATTTTTTCCTCCAAGACTAGATTCCTCACATACTGATACCTCTAGGTCATGACTCCCAGAGCCAAATTAAAATGTTTCTTTTCTTTTCTTTCCATTAATAATTGACGAATAACATTCCCCTGCATTCCACGTAGGAAATGCTTGCCATTCTATGTCATCACAACATAGCTATTTATTTCCTGTCCAAATCTATTCTTAAAAAAGGAAAAAGAATCCCACCCTTATTCTGAATTGAAACTTGAAAATGAAGATTTTTCCACATCACTCTTTTGTTAAACCCTGTTTGCAGCACAGCCATTATTACAAGTCAGTGTTTTGGCAACCATTTTTGAATGTTAAATAGATTGTGGATTGAAATTTTATACAAGCATGAGGTCTAGGTTGACCAGCACCGAAGATGAAGAATTCTTGACATTTTGTCAAAGCAAATGGACTAAACTGGAAGCCGAACAAATGTGCAGACAAGCACAAAATGAGAAATGCTTCTCTTAACCTTTTAACCTTTTCCCACGCATGAGAGTAAATCTTCTATTGAGCACTCTTTCTGATTGTGTTTTATTGCACTAAATGCTCTTTCATACGTGACGCGTTGGAGAAGTGGCCCGATCCTAAACATAGTTTAAACAGAAGAGTTAACAACAAACCCCTCAGCTATAGATTACCACAAGAAAAACAGTGCAGACAGAGATAAATAGTCTCTCAGAAGCAAAGTGGACAGACAAGCGAGAACCAGCATAAAGCTAAAATACTGCCAAGACTGCGGGACTAGCCAGGGGTAGGTAACTGTGTAACTCTCCCTCTCCTCGTCTCATGTAGCTCTCATAAAGCAGGCAGGGCTTTTTAGTGTGTCGCAAGGGACGTCTGGGCAGAAAAGAAAGCAGCATGGCTCCTCAGTGTAGATCAGTGTTACAGCCAGCTTCTGACAGGTCCTGGCAGGTACTCATGCCCTGGCTGAACAATGACAGCTGCAATCTGTGCCAGCAGCGTCTGTCCAGTGCCCAGTCTTACTCTGAGGTCAATTCAGTCTGGACTACACTCTTTTCTGTTTCACCAGTGATATTTCTCCCCCCCTTTTGCTCTTTTTGTTTAACCTGTTTCCTTATATAGTGTATTTTTAGCTCTTCTGTCCCTGTTCCTGTTGATTTGTAAATTCCCCAGGGTGGATGAGAAGTATTAGTTCTGCAAACATCCCAGAACTACTTCTAAAATATAGGATGAAATGCTTCAGTCTTAACCAGAAAACAAGACACACATTTATCTACAGGCCAAGATTCAACATGATTATCAACAGTCCAAATAATTGTGATGGAACAGAATGACTTGTTTTCAAAAGGGAAATAATGACAGGAGTCTGTAATGCGAAAATGAATTCCAAGTATTGAGGCATCTTCCTTGTGCCAAAACCAAGTTAGTTTTCTCCAAACAATTGTGAGGATGACGCTTAAAATGTTGTCAAACCTGAAATCTCATCAGGCCTGCCTTCTGTGACATTGGCAAGGGTTGAATTACAAGCTGCTCATAAAGGGAAATTTAGCAGATTAGGAGGGAACTGAGGTTTTCATATGCAAATGCACTGATTGATCACATAATAGCTCAAGCATACTGAAAAAGACTAGACTTTTTTTCCCCTTGAGTAAAAATAATCAAATTTAAAAACACGATTTACTCAGTTGGTACAACTCACGGTAATTGTCAGTGTTGGAGTATAACATGTAAACTTGGCAGCCACAATGTACAAGCTAATAAATGAATAACAAGCCATATATGTTTATGCAAAAAATATTAAAACTTCAAAAAAAAATCATAATGAATATGTTGACTCACAGTGACTGTGGAAATCTGTTTGGTTTGGGGTTTAAGTTGAAAATGATACTTTTAAAACACCCATATGTTTAAATCACAGTGACAGGCGCAAATAGACTGGCGAGTGGAGGACATGTTAGCAAACCGCTCAATCATCAGTTAACAGGTCGTGAGATGACAAGTACAAGTCCGGGCCTGCCCTATATGTTCACTGTGTAACAAGAGCTGCCTCATTGTTGTGTTGCTGGCTCACATCTCATTTATCATGCATCAGTTTAGTCACTGGCCATTTATTTCTCAAGGAAAACTGTGCCCTACATGTACTTTTCATTTACAGCATTTCTTCCATTTAAGCATCAGTGTTCCACCTTTCACTATATGCATATGATTATGCTGAGGTTGAGAAGATGCTGATGTAAAGACAGAAAAAGTCTTCCCTCTGGACATTGTTCTCAGACTCGGGAACAAGAAACAGCCTGTGCCAAAACTTGCAGTCTGTGTAATCTAAGGTTTTAGCAACTGGGTATAACCATGAATATTTTCTTCATTATTGAACAATTACAAGGAATACAGACCCATCCAATGATTGTAGCCCCATGGCAACCGAGCGAGCTTTAACTAATAAGTGAGTATTTTGGTTCAAAAGGTCGACTGCAGGTATGCATGGCGTTAATGATTGATTTGTTGAAAGTGGCGACATGAAGCATGTTTGGCAACTGGTTTCTCAATTACTCATCTAAGTCTCAAGTTGTCTCCCAGTGAGACTAAAAAGGATGTAAAGAGTTGTGTGCAATTTACTGACCACAGACGAAGGACTCAGGTTGTCATTTTTAGCATTTGGGAAAATATCATCACAGCTAGTACTGCTGTGGACTTTAGTACCGACTTTCATGGTTCCCTGAGGATGAATGGTAATAACTCTAATGATCTCCTTCCTTTTCATTTAATACCACCATGAGGTTATAACTATTATTATCCAACACTTTTGTTTATGACCAAATACCAGGGAAGCTTAATGACTATGTCTCGTCAGCCAGAGGTCTAATGTTAAGAAGTTAAGTTTTTTAAACTAAGATGACGGACATGGCAAACGTTACACCTGCTGATCATCAGAATGTTAGCACTGTCATTGTAAGCGTGGTAGCGTGCTAACACAGATCCACTACCACGGCTATAAACTTATAAACTAAGACAAAGATGGGATCTCATCTCTACATTGTGAAATCTTTCACACCTTATACAAAAATAAAAACCAAACTAAAGAGTCATCATTAAGTTGCAACACGTTGCAACTAGATCATCCATCTTGGTGAAACAAAGCCAACAGTTCATCAATAATAAGGCCCGTGGACAAATGCCAACTCTTTGGCCACAGACGCAGACCTGTAGCGAGCCAGACTATGGGGCATCACCTTCCCAGAACGACAGCCAAGTTCTTCAGACGGTGGCCTGGCAAACCCACTGCTCCTAACAGGCCCAGCAGCTACTACAGAGGCATGGTGCCATGCCAGATCTAAAGTGCTAGGCCTCCTTTGTGCTGATTTAATAACTACATAATTGAGTTAACTCCCATGTCAATTATCACAGAGCTCCACTAATTACCCCATGGCTAAAGTGAAGAGAAGAGAGGGGCCATATTTCTGATCTAAACCTTGGCCATAAGCATGAAGGCATTTACTCTTAAAAAGGTTTTCTTTTCGGCAGCTTTCAACAAGATATTGTGGCTTTGAATAGTACACTGAGAACTGAACTCAGTAAGCCCCTGACACTCTTCATCTTCTTGCTTTGCCTGCAATTACTCAGCTCTCTGACAGTGGAGTAAAAAATATTCATCTGATTAAGAAGAAGCTGTACCCTCTGTGCATTGTTAAAAGGTGAGACATATGGATTTTTTCTACAATGTAGTGAAAAACAGTGTAGAGTTTTAACTTCAGTTGCATGGATAGAGACATAGCTGTGATTTGCATGTGGTACCGTGCACTTGTTGGGTTTCTCTCCTGAATGGACCCTCATATGGATTAGAAGCTTGTATCGTGCATTGAAGGGCTTGAAGTTGCGTGGGCAGCCCACCCAGTAGCATGTGAAATCCTCAGCCTTCCGCTGGTCCACATGGAGCTTTTCTATGTGCCTTACCAGCTCCTCCTTTTGGTCATAGACTGCACTGCAGTCCAACCACCTGCAGCAGTGGGCACCATAGTCCTCCAGCTCTCCTTCTTCCTCCTCCAGCATTGGGACCTGGGGTAGAAAGCTCATCCCATGCCTTGGAGGAGCCATGGGAGCCTGTGTGAGAGGGTCCTGATACAGGGGCTTTATTTTGCAGTGACGCCTGGAGAGGTGAATGTGCTGGTGGGAGTGGTAGGGCGGTGGAGGCCCCTGTGGAGCAGCAGCTTCATGGACTGAAGTCAATAGAGCTGGCTCTAACTGTAAATGTAGCAGCATGTTGTTGTCGGTGTGGCTGCAGCTCTCTGAAGTCTTCTCCAGCGCCCCTCCTTCCTCTGGGAGGCACTGCTGCTCCACCACCATGTTAGCCATCTGGCTCTCCAGGCCCCCTCCCTCTTCAAGCATCTGCATACGGCCACACTCCGTCTGTGGGGCCATAGCCTTTGAAAAACCTGGCAAGCCATAGGGATGGACCTGAGGGATACAGCGGCCTCTCACGCCCAGGAAGTGACCATAACCCTCAGACTGGACAGGTGAGAGTGTGTGGTGAGACGCTGGAGAGCTGCGGGAACCGTTGATGTAAGCCACGAGTGAGGTAGGCGAGGTGCGTATGATGGAGTTGAAATCGGTACCCATGACATCTGACAGAGGTGACATGGAGAGAGCTCTCTTCTTCGCATGAGATGGTCTGGGGCTTCCAGTATCTCCTGCAAAGAGGTATGAAGGCAGAGAGGCAGAGGTGCTCGTGCCACCTGATATGGTCGTGCCAGACATGCCTGTGCCTGATGAAATGCTGAGCTGCTCGCCTCCCTCGCTCGCCTGGGTGGAGCACTGAGGTAGTCCCAGCGGTGGAAGCACACGATAGCCATATGGCCAGTCGTGTCTTCCACTAAACACTGATTGTGTTTCAAACAGACTGAGGGTGGTGGATGCCAGGGATTCTCTGGACAGTAAGGATCTGAAACACACTGTTGTTTGTTGAACCACTTCAGCAACAGGTTTAGCGACCTCATCACAACATGCTGTTATTGATATTACCCACCTGGCATCAGTGTGGGGGATCGTTACACCGTGTGGATGTGATGGAGGATGAGGCGCTGCAGGCCCTGCAGTGTATAGCTGGCCTGTGGCAACAGTTTTCTGACTGCTGGTCACTGTCAGGTTAGCAGCAGCTGGCTGACCAAATACCTCCATGGTGGGCCCAGATGCAGAGCAACCTGCTGGACACAAGCCCAAAATTCAATAAACAGAACATCCACATTACCATATAAGAGAGAAACCAAATGTTAACACAATGTGGGGTGCCGTATAGCTCAGTGGGTTGAGCAGGCCCCAGTTCGAATCCTAAATCTGGTGGCCCTTTGCTGCATGTCATCCCCCCTCTCTCTGCCTTCTCATTTCTGTCTCTCTCAACTATGCTATCAAATAAAGGCAAAAAGCTCAAAAATAGACTTTAAAAAAAAAAAGATGAGATGTATGGATGAGAGAAGCAGCTTTTCTCAAG